>LPNX010373532.1:313042-370243 GCA_001517045.1 Pseudotsuga menziesii
TCAAAGATCGTACAGTCATGTACTCTGGAATATAGTGCAGATATATCGATATTTTCTCTGGTTTTATTAGCCTTTGGAACAATAGATGGAGAAGCTTATAGATGAGATCCATATCAAGTTGAGGGAGTAGAGAACTACTCATAAAAACACCTGAATAATATAGTTACATAGCTGGTTAAGTTAAAAAACGACGAGCAATAACAGTATACAGAAATCAAACAGACACGGCCTAACCTAAAATAAAAAAAATAGCCTTAACCTAAACCGTGCCGAAATTGTGAATTTCAAAAGGATACCTAAACAGCCTTAAACCTAAACGGTGGTGAAACTGTGAACTTCAAAAGGATACCTAAACAGCCTTAAACCTAAAAGGTGGCAAAACTGTTAAAAATGGTTTTTTCTCTTGGATCCTGTTGGATTACTAAGTTTCAAGAATCTACAGGATTGCAAGACCACCTTAGGAAGCAAATAACTAGCTCAAAACAACATAAAATGAAAGAGACTTAGATAAAGATGCATATGGAGGGAAATACCTAGCTCAACTACATAAAATGCAGCAGACTTAGATAAAACTGGATATGGGATATTGTATATCATGAGAGCCAAATTAACTTAGTAGTATTTGCACTACCAGATAGTTTCATTTGGACCAAGTGGGATCTAAGCTCCTAGGACAGGATGAAAACCAAACGTGGGTGGGATCTAAACTCTTGGGATATGTAAAGCACAAGAAAGAGAACAAAATTTTGGGTAATTAATTAGGAGAAAATCCTATTAATCTATCGTACAGTATAGCTCAATTCGGATCCAAGGAGTTTTAAAATATGAAGTTTCTTATTATCGTCCACTTATACAATAGTCGGCCCTGAAAGCAGAAGAGAAGAGAAGAGTCGTTCTGGATTTCACTGTCCTATCCTGTAAGGATAGCCTGCAGTAACAGCAAATTCATTGAATTACAGTGAAAAGTATATACACAGAGCATTGAATTCCAATGAAAAGTATATACACAGACCAGTGCACTATTGAATAATATAAGTCATAGCAATTAAGGTCTGAGACATTGCAGTACATGGGGAAGATAGAAGAAATAGTATTACCGTGAGACATTTTCCTAGAGCGGTCCTTTGATAATCGAGTCTATGAAATTGGAGTCCATTCCAGAACGGATCTTGAGGAGAGCCAGTGTCTCTTCGCAAGGCCATCTGTTAACACCCCCGCCACCTCTTTCACCCTCATCTCCAACCCCATCATCATCTGTAAGATTTTGAGCAGGATTAACCTGGTGCCTTCCTTGCAAATGACGACCAGCTGTAGCCTCTCTCAGGCTGTCATAATCCTTATTACTATTGAGGTCACGGGAACGATTTTGCTCAGAAGATTCTGGTCCCTGCAACCCAAGCTACTGCTGCTGCTGCAAGACCTGATTTTGAAAGTCGGCCTGCTGATGAGCCTGGCCCTGTGCCTGTGCCTGTGCCTGGGCCTGGGACTGATTAATCTGTAGAGGGTTCTTGAGGCTATCGCAGAACTGATATTAAGAAACTGATATCGCAGGTGGAGCTATGTGTCGCAATCTCTCACAAATATTGCATATGATTTAAGAAACTATTACTGCATGCAGAAACGTGGCACTGGTAACAGACTACTCCACCTCTCCTGTATTTACGCTAACAGACTCCGTATCCTACGAACTCCTAAATCCGCGATCCGCTCATCTAACATACTCCTAAAAAGGGGCTAGTTTAGCTATAAACTGATAGTTAAAAGATTAGACGATTGGGATGATCTGCAGCATTCACTTGGCGGGATTTGCAGGATCTTGATGATCCGCTCAAGCAAGTCCATACCCCAAAATACCATTGATATACGCCTATCGGCGTAAAAATGAGGTACATGAGATCCTCTCGGGAATATTGAAGCGGCAAGTCTCTGCCCAACACTACGCAAAAACGGCAAGGCCTCTTAGGAATATTGAAGCGACAAGTCTCTGCCCAACGTTGCGCAAAAATGGCAAGGCTTAGAGTGACCCACCGAGGCATTCAATATCTACCTCTCAGGAGCTGTATGAGCTGTATGGGGATATGCATGATTAGGTTGAAAGTTGAATTAAATATTCTGGTGTAAGACCCTGCAGCATTAAATGTAAATTGGGATATTGAATGCAAGGTTTAAACGGAGCTTTTCATTTACCTGATAGACATTCTTTTTGGAGGGGATCCTGTCAAATTGGTACCTTTAGATTTTTTATCCCAAATTAAGAGGATTTCTCAAAAAATATGTTTGGCCAATAAGTCTTACTATGTCTAAACATTCTACCGCAAAGCATTTAATGCTTCAGTGAGGAACATTAAATGCTCAACAACTAAGCATTTCAAGTATTCTATATTGAGTAGCCTAATTGCAACATTGAAGCCAAAGATGCAAGGTCTAAAGTGAGGTAGTCTCTTGGGAAGATTGAAAAGAGTGCAAGGTTTAGAATGAGAGAGTCTCTCGAGAACATTGAAATTATAAACTCGCTTACCAAAACTTTGCAAAAATTGCAAAGAATGACGCAGTCTCTCATTAGTGCAATCACAACTAAGTAAAAAATTCTAATAAAAGCATAATGAAAAGTGGAAAAAATTGTCTCTCGAGATCCTTTTGGGAATGTGCAACCTCAATTATGTCAAACATTCTAATAATAACATGATGAAAAGGAAGTTGTCTACATGTTAGTTCGAATGGCTACACAGTCCGTTCTACTATTTGGCACCTTTTCAATTTCCGGCCAAGAGATTTCTCCTATTCCTTCAAATAGACGTGATTAACCTAAGCATAATTAAACATTGAACCTACTCTATATAATTTAATGCTAAATTTCAAATTTCAAATGTTGTATTCCACTGCTCTTCTCTTTGTTCAGAATCCAGATACATTTGTTGAATACTTACACTCAGTTTCTTATAAGCATTAGAACAGAAATGGTGGATGCAGGAGTTTCAATGGAATTTCTATGAGAGATAGCACATGTATTATAATCTTTGAACTTTCAACACCAACAATTCTAAATCCAAAAAGGACGGTGAGTTTTGTGGATTTGCAGCTAAGGGTATTATTTTTCATTTTTCCACGAAAAGAGAAATGCAGAAGGATAATCCAGTAAACACTTAAATGGAGTGTTCTCAATATAATCCAGCCAATATTTATGCCCTCTTTTTGGGACGATAATCAGCTAAGAGTTTTTATATGACTTAAGAGGCCTAGTCACACCATGTAGAAAATTAATGTCTCAATTTTGTGTAAAACCCAAATAAGTATGAAGAAAACATTATACTTACTTTCAAGATTTAAAAACCAAATGAGTCATATAAATAAATAATTAAATTATATCCAACATGAAGAACGGTTCAAAATGAACTATAATAGAAAAACAAAAATAAGAATATAAATTCAAGAGAAATGATATTTACCATAAAAGAAAAGTTGAAAATGAAGTGTAATAATAGATAATGTTGCAATTGCATTTTGCATTTTGCAAAAAATAATAATAATAAAAACTCTCATAATTGATAAAAGAAAATTTGAGAATGAAGTGTAATAATAGATAATGTTACAATTCCATTTTGTAAAAACAAATAATGAAAAACCACTAAATATTATGGTAGATTTAAATTGCAAAATAAGATGGAACATATGATATTGTAATGCCTTTTTTAAAATCAAGTTACAATGAAGCATGTCATATAACAAAGATTTAAATAGCATTGCAGAACTTCAGACATTTAATATAGACTTTATATAATAGAGAGAAGATGACTAAATTATATAAATGGGATGGCCATTGAAGTATCTCATACAAATTATATGATTGAATATTATTTAGTTTTGATAGCTATTAAGATGTTTTGAAACATAAAATGACAATAGGAGTAAACTTTTATATATAATAAATATATAATGGATCAATTTCGGTATGAGATGAAAAACTAAAAAGACTGTTGAAAATGAGTTAAATGTTACTTCTTTTACTCAATAAAGCATAAAAATCTAAATAATTTGTATAATTTATTTGAGTTTTCTACAAATTAATAATACAATTGAAGTTGTATAGGTGGTTTTTCTCCCTTTAATTATTAACTATCTTTAATGGTTTTTTTCCCTTTAATTATTAATTATCTTTAATTGAATTTGTGATATCAAACTTTGTTTTTCTTTCTCCTCCTAATTGTTGGTTGGATTATCCTTAGTGTGAGAATGAACTTTATCCCTTTATCTCTTTCATGCAGAAATGATACCCTTAGCTACAAATCCACAAAAGTATTACCAGTGGAACCAATAGACACCCTCACATTCATTTTCGGGTTTGCAACTTTCGGCATTGGAAGTTGCAGTATGATAATGCATACGCTATGTGGATGGAAGTGCCATTGAAATTTCCTCATCCACCATTTCGTCCAGGTATTTGACATGGACATATTAGGAAATAAATTGATTCTAATGCTTATAACAAACTGACTGCAAGTATTCAACCAAGGTATTTGTATTATCTCGATTCAGAGTAGCGTATGAAGGATTCACCATAAGTAGGTTTCACGGAAAAATAAAACGCAGTCAAATATAACGTTTGAAATTTGAGATTAAATGATGTAGAGCAGGTTCATTGTTTAACCATGCTTTAGTTACAGTGAAATTAATGTTAATAGAGTCTAACGACATTCAGTTGAGAGAATAGATAAAAGTGGTTAACCACAAACGAGGTATCGAAAAGTAAAACGAACAATTTCGTGGTTCAAGCAAAATCGTAGTACATCTAGAAAAGTCGGCTGAAAAGTAGGGAAAACAAAATTATATATCTTGAGATCCTCCTAGGAAGAGACAAAGTTTAGAGTGAAGTAGCCCATAATATGTACCATAACAAGTTGCTTAAGTGAAGTAGCCTCTTATCTGTGAATTATTACAAAATGTGAAATTACAATGCCTTAGTACACTACATTGAATTTGTATAAGGTGAATATTAATAGAAATTTGTTACACAAATGCATCATGGTTCATCACATCATCCTAAGCACAACAAAGACGTAGACTCTTATGTGTGGATTATTAAAATAAAGTTAAATTGCAATGCCTTAGTACTGAATTTATAGCTAGTGAACATTATTATAAATTTGTTACCCACATCCATCATGGTTCATCACATCATTAGATCAAGGTCATCCTAAATACAATGAATTTTTAGTTTAAAACAATGTTTTAAGGATAAATATCTATGTATTACATGTTTCTCTCATTTTAATTTTTTTAAATTTATAAATGTTACTTTACTTAAAAATTAAAACGAATTAAAATTATAAATAGATTTTAAAAAATTAATAGCCAAATTTGTATTTAACAAAACTAGACATAAAAAAATATAAATAAACATAACGAAGATATAAATATACAAATATAAATAAATATAATTTTAACTTAAATATTAATGCACATTAATTTAAATTTTATCTTTTAAATGTTGTCATCAATAATTAAAATATTAAATATTAAAAAAATTATATTTATATTTTTATAATATAATTTGATTTATTTTAATTTGAAATTTTAATTATTAAATCATATAAATTGAAATAAAAAAATTTAAATATTTTAAAATAATTATTATCTAAACTTAATATGTAAGTATACACATAATATGAACTTGTTTAAGATATAAATATATTATGAACTTGTCTCTTGTGAATATTGTAAGCATTATAAATAATCAAAAAGACAATAAAAATGCTAAGATATAACTATAATGTGAGTTTGTTTATAAATAATTAAATTTGAAAATAAATTGTATACTTAGATTATAAAAACTTAAATTTTTTATAAGATGAATAACTTAAAAACAAACATACAAACAAAACTAGAATAAAGTAAAAGTGTAATGTAATGTTTTATATGATCTATTTTGTAATTTTGAACCTATTTGTATTACATAAATTTATGTATAAGTTTATATTTAGGTTTTAATAATGGTTATCATGTGATTTATTATTAAGATGTAAATTAAAATGAATGATTTTGAATAGATAAATATTAGTTTAAATATTATTATACTAGTGTTGTTCAAATTATATATTATTATAATTTTTTATGAATTAAACCTTTATTTCTATACAATATTTTATATTTATTTTAAGTATTTTAGATATACATTTAGATTTCTTTTATTAATTGTGAAAACTTTGTCTATATTTTTTATTTGATATTCAAAATTTTGATTTGATTTACTTGTAAGACAAATATCATACAAATGCCAACATTTGATTCTCAAAATTTTGATTTGATTTAGTTATAAAATAAATGTTATGGATGAGATTGTATATTATTTCAACTTATTATGAGCCTCCTAGAAAGTACATAAGCACTCTTCCGAAATGGGAGGAAGGAGGTAAAGGAAATAGGATAAATATGAGGGAGTGTGAAGGAGAGAAGGTGGATTGTAAAAGAAGGAATGATTGTTCAACTTAAATATGAGATATTTCCTCCATTGCCTCTATTTTTCTGTTGTAGTTGGTGAGATTATCCCTTTAATGTATTTTGGGAGATCCCTTTCACTTCACGATTCTAACATTAACCATATTATAGATTTAACTAGAAGGTTGAGGTAAAAATCACTCAGTCCTTTGTTTTGCACGACAACTTACGGGACATATCAAATAATATTTAAAGCATAATGTTACTTTTTTTTGTATCTTTGTCTCCTACCTAAGAGTGATGTTGACCATATGTCCTCTAAATATTTATATTTTTCTTGAGTTTTAAGGTGTCAAAAATGGATTAAGAATCATGAGTTCAAATCAAAGAAATGATACTGAATGCTAGTCCATTCTGTGTCAAAATGTGTTGGAAAAAGAATAATTCTATACCCTTAGTAGAATCAATGGTTTGGCCACAGAAAATAAAAAAAAACCATTTGGTAAAGAAACAAATTGTTATGAAGATCCAATAATTTTGACCCTTGGTCATAGGTAAGATATTAATGAAATCTATTGAAATAAATTCCTATCTTGAAGGAATTACAAAAGGTGGTTACGTGTGAGACTTCTCATAGGAAGGTTTTGATTGGTTGTGCAAATAATATCGATAGAAAGTTTTGAACATTTTTTTTCTTCGTTAACCATTATAAATTTATCTAAATATGCATATGTGGGATTTATATCTACTTTTTTGTTTTGGATGGGGTATAGTGTTTTTTTTTGTAGTGGTTAATAGTGCAGGACTCTAATGTCCCCCAAAATCAAATAAAAAATTATAGGCTAGTAAAAACTTCCTAGATGGAACATTATTAAACTTGTGGAATATAGCGTACACTAGACATTGCACCACTATTTGGTCATAAGTTGTTCTTATGTTCTATCATCGTTCTTTCAGTTATACTTATTGTTGTGTTTTAATTGAGATGTCGTAAAGGTTTATTACTACTTTGATTCTTATAGTTATACATTTCTGTGCATGTCGCGCTACTAGATTATATGCTTCGTTCATTATGCATAGTCTTACTTGTTATTTACAACTCCTAACTTAACTTTGTTTGTGGAAACAAAGTGAGCAGAGTGGCGGGACTCGTTCTCCCATGATGGTGAGAGAGGTAAAAGTGTTTACTTGTATGCATGCTTACTTGGTTCTTCAAACTAATGCACCTCTTTTATTTACGTATGCAGACCATACTTAGCAATGGAAATTTAAAGAGCGCTAAACATTGATACTATTAGAATACCTATTCTTTATTAATACGGTCCTTTACCAACACAGCTTGTTAGCAAGGTAAACTCTATTTCCATTATTTATTTAACCTAGATAATTTATCTATGTTATCTCTACTAATCAATATATTTGTAGTTCAAGCTTATTTTATTAAAAACATTAACATAACCTTTGTTTTTATTTGCAAGTTATAAAATTGGGCTTAAAAACAGGACCTTGATTTTATAAAGGTTAATTATTACCATGGAATATTTCATATGCCATGGTTCTTAAGCTTGAAGCTTAGGGTATAATGTAAAGCAAGGTTCAAGGCATTAAGCCTATGATTATGCAATACCCATTACATAAAATACTTGGTATTTAAACTTTGGATTGGCATGTATATTGTATTGACTATACATTACCCAAAACTTGATATATATTATAGTTTGTAATATGGTTTAGGGTGGCGCATTAACATCGCATGGAATGGATACCAGTATTAATGAATCATTTGTAATCTATAGGATTGTGGGTTTTAGTTGATGCCAGATTGGCACCATTAATGCTCCTTGGGGAATATGGAATACCCAACATAGGGTTTGGCTCTCACGATGGTTGTCATTTCACTTGTTTGATGGTTGATTTTGAGCTTCGCTCTGTGCAGAAGATGGAAACGACACCCTGGTTCATGAACGTAAGCTCTGTTGGTTTTGTGGCAGTATTTGATTTGTATCTCGTTTCTTGCAGGCAGTACATAATGTAGGTACTTATTTTGTTGGTGGTTTGTAGGTGCCCGGTCTAGTGGAGAGCAGCGTGGCTCAAAGCTTCGTCGTTGGTTCACAGGTGGTGCCAATGTGTAACTTGAGCCTGCCACACAAGCATGCGCTTGCTAACTCTCGGCCTGACTGCATTTAGTATTAGTTTGTTTGGTTTGGGGATTCTTTGTGGGGTTTTGATGCGCCTTCAGGGTTGTGTTAACAGACTTGGGTTTTTATGTTTTGTGAGGCCTTTTGGCCATGGATCTAATTTTAATTCCCTTAGAGGCTATGTGTATACATTATGTTACTGTAATTCATCTTTTGGAAATGGGGCTTTCATGCCTCAGAAACACCATTGCATGCAATTGTGCGATATCCTTTGGCATGACTAGATAATGCTTGGCTTGCGTTTAATGGAATTCTTGGGCATAATATATACTGCACATTTTTTAAATGGTAATGGTTATTATGTTTACTATGTATGAGTTGAATTTATGCCATGCTTATTCGACTATTGTTGCAGGTCGAAGGAGGCACTCGCCTTCATTGATTAACTATGCATTAAGTGTTTTTATTTTAAACCTAGATGTAACTCATTGACAGAGTATTGGGTTGAAACCTTTCCGTGACTGGCATGAGCCTTTCCCAAATTTGCTGCGACAGCTCTGGATGGTTGCATTACTGTCATTACTTCGTTGATTAGTTTATAATGTGGATATGTGAAAAGGTCATGGGTGCAAACCCACAATGGCCTTCATCATTGTAGACTGATTTTTAATGGACTGTGTGCTTTAATTAATTTGGATGTCGCAATGATTACTCCACAGAGGGAGAGCTCAAGTCATACAACTTAGTTGTAGAATAATTATTTGTTATTTAAAGGTACTATGATTAATAGTAACGTAGGCCTCATACGCTGTATGTATAGCATGGCTGTGATTTATTGTAAACAAAATGACCACAAGGTTCCAACCATATTCATGGTTTGATGTAATGAGTTGTATTTTATATATGGATGTGAGTTGGGGCTCAGATGCCCATAGGATTTGATTCCTATTTACCATTGAAATTACTTGCAACTGTAATGAACTATTCGATTCCTAATTATTTTTTTAGTGGTCTTGGAGAATTAACTTACAATGAACTATTCCAAGAGCCTAAAACCTAATGTTGTTGATGCACTATAGAAAAGAAAAGAGTGTAATACATTTTATAAAGCCTTGATTTTATTTGGATGTAATTACTCAAAGGGTGATGGTCGTGCAACTTATGGTGTTATGCCAAAAGATCAAGTAAAATGCACACCTAACAAGCAATGCAAATACACTGTGTAGAATGAAAAATAGGGTATGGTACTACGTGAAGTGTAAACTTTTTCCTTCAAATGTAAGTGCAATCATTCCTATATTAAAATATGACTATAATTCACCAAGCAAACCTAATGCATGTACCGTGCTAATAGAAAATGTAGTCAATGCATAACTATGCAAAAAGAAAAATATTTTTGTATTTTTGAATTAAATGACATATAAAAGCAAAAGAGATGACTCTACAACCCTCAGAATTTGTAACCACTCACAAACAGTAGCCAAGCAAAGCACCAAGGTAAAAGAGACCTAATGCACTATTCTCAAAACAAAAATGTAGAAAATGAATTACAAGAACATTTCCAAAAGTCAAACTAAAAATGGTCTCTGGTCAGAAACAGAGGGTGTATATAGACTCCAGAAGCATCCAAGAAGACTCAGTAATCATCCAAACTCACCCAGCAACACTTAATCCTCCCACTAAGGCTTAAAATCAAGGCATATGCGACTGTTCTCAGTAAACGAGTGTACATAGACTACTATTGAAAGAAAACCCACATGTATACATGACTATGAAAGATAAACCCATGTACTAAAAAGGAATAAAAATAAGGAAAACATGCCCCATACCCAAGACAGAAACAAAGAAATCAGATCAATTCAGGTACATTGAATACCAAAAACCCCCAAAGAGAGACAACCAGGAACCTCCCCAGTATGATCGCCAATTCGGTTATAGACAAAAATTTCCTATGGCTTGGGGTGTACGAGAACACAGAGCTAGACATAAGAAATCAATCCCTTCCCAATATGCAAGGGAAACAAAACATCTAACACTAAAGGACCTCAAATCATACCTTGTTCCGTATGGTTGAAGTAGATACCCATTGAGATTTTTCCAATCCCGCTTGTACTAGAAATTTTCTCTCAACAACAGCAAACAAGACAAGCATGCTATATTATATGGTGTTAGATCTACTCTAGCATATATAATAAACAATGTATAAGCAATTAAACATATCCATGGATTCAATGTTAATTCAAACGCACATTATTGGACATGAAAAGATATTTCTATTAATCAAATTAGAGATTACACAAGTGACAGCCTCTGTCAACACATCTGCAAACCGCAGAAACTGAGTCCTTCACCTGGGCCTCCACCACCTCAATCCTCCATCTCTTGATAGAAAGCTCACAAGAAAATTCAAGCTTGGGAAGAACACAAAGTGCTCCATAGGGATAAAGGAACCGAGACTCAAGTATATGCAAGCTATGGTAACAATGTACTATAGTTTCCATGCTCTTCAATTCCTCCACTTCAATGTATCCAAGGGGTTCCTTATATAGCACTCCAAATGGGTAATGGAGAGTCAAATCCGAGTGATCTCGAGGCATATGGAAGGCCAAGAGTCAAGTGATTTGGATACAGATGAAAGAAAACTCCAAAAATATTTGGATTTATGCACACAACCCGATGTACATGGGTTTGAGGTCAAAAGTAACATGTACATGCGAGTATGGGATTAAAAGTCACGTACAACAATAAAGAGGTGTTTTTTATGGATGAACTTGGAAAAATCATAGTATACTATCAGTCGATGGGGTCTAAAGAGTCTGGAGAGGGACAGGAAAGGTGATAAACATGTAACCAACCATGTGTGGTAAAATTAGCTATAAAACTCCTTCATACATAAATATAATCTTGCTTATATAGGCCAAAACGAGGTCAAATGGGTTGGTATTTGGGTTGAGGAACGTGAGGGATCATCCCTAGAGGCTAGGGGTTCAAGTGCCACCTAATATAATCAGTTGGGATAATCCTCCATGAGGGATTTATCTATAAGCATCTCGAAATTTCTATTTTTTTCATTTTTAAGAGCCCCGACACTCTTTGCGCACTAGAAGGAGGCGTGCAAAATGGCCGACGCTCTTTTCCCAAATGTAAAGAGTGTCAGTCATGCTTCCTGTCAACTAAGAGGCATCAACCTTGGATGAAGCTCTATGTCAAGAGACAAGGTGCATCAGATCTTCTAGGAATGAGATTATAGCAAGGAAAAATACCTCCAAAACGTCCTTTCACATATCAACTTCAGGGATATAGGAAACATGACAATATTAGTGCTAACGATTTCCAATATAGTGCGGTAGAAGGGTATTTATGGCAAGCTCATCATTAAAAATTATTGAATTTCATCAATTCAAGTAATTACCAGTAGAGTGGCATATTGGGTTATAAATCGGGCATTAAGCTCAAAGTTCTATATCATACAGTATTAAAAATTCTCAATATTGTTCTTCCTCCTACATGATGTCTAGCAAATTGTTTTTCAATATGATACAATTAAGATTGATTTGAAGCTCATATAATATGATTATGATTCTTTCTAAATCTTATGATGTGTCATTGCATTATTTATGTCATCATTATGCAACATCGGCTTGCAATTTTTTAAAGAAACAATTTTGCATTATCTAGTTAACTATTATTCTACATGTTTTGTCCTTCAGACGATTCAAGCTTTGTATTACGTATCGACATGGCTTCAATGATATTGTGTGTTACCTTGTTTTAAATGTTTTCTTCTACATATTATTTATGAGGAACATGCTATATTAAGTTTTTATGTTGATGTTTCAAGAGAATATGAGGATAGAGTCACTTGTAAAATTTAATGGGACGTTATGGATTCATGTACGCCTAAAAGAGCACATTTTCTTCTTCATCAACTAAGTAGAATCTAGAACAGACGTCAAGTGTACAATCTTGTCGACCACCAACCATATCACAATTTAGAGCTACAATAGAAGTTGGACCACTCTTTTGAGCTTATATATGCTTATTAGTTTAAGAAAGAGAATGAGCTGGAACCTACAATAATGAGCCAAAAGGAGCTAACTTGGAATATTAGGCCTTATACTTTCACAACAATTTTGGTATACTTTCAATCTATGGAATGTAAGTAATTTAAAATTGGAACATTTTACTTTTTATGATTAATCTCACCATAAACCAAAAAATGAATTCACTTACAGAAGTTGAAGCCGTTTGCATTAGGCATGTTTTCTAATGAATGAACTTTGTTTAACTATTTATCTATGATGAAGTATTCATATTTAGACATAGTAATTCAACAAAAAGTGCATTGTAAGTTGAATTGTAAATGAAAACATCTTATAGGACGTAAATTCTAGTAACTGATATCCATCAAAATTTAAATTACAACAATATCGATGTAGTGCTACTAAGTGAGAATAGTCTTAAGTATTAAATATGATTTATCTATACTCGTTATGAACAAATCATAGGCATATTCCAACATATGAGAACATTTAAGTGTAACATAGAATTTTGGCATGCTTGACTATGACTATGAAATCTTGAATAAAAACATAGTAGATAACTATAGAGATATTAAAATAATAATATGCTAAATTTGCTCGGTTTAAAAAATAACTTTTCCTCGACACCTACCTTTGGGAAAAAGTCCAGGGAATATTTTTACTGAGATGAATATTCATTGGATATTCTTTGTGGAACATGCCCTAAGGGGAGGAACAATAGAGTGTAGAGTTCTATAGCTAAGGTCCCATGTCTTAGGAGGTATCTACTCTACCAAAATCAAACAAGATTGGACATAGCCTCATCACTTTTAATACAAACCATGTGGAATGTAAGACCACAACAAGATTGGAACTTGAATGAGTGGAACATAGAATACCACAAGAGCCGCATTGCAATGATTGGATGCCAACTTTTCTTCGTTCCAAAATTAGTAAAATAAAGCACCTCCCCATGCCCCAAAGTCCACCGAACCTTTTCAGTGAGAATATAACCCTAGTAAATAGTTATGCTCTCACCACACAACAATGAAAAAATGTCCATTGGAAAAGATTCATATGTTTTGTGGGAATGTGTCCCCACCTTTAAATCCTAGATACACGATGATCCAATGTTTCAGAGACCTAGGAAGTCCTTGTAAATGTTTCAAATGTCGGAGAGACCCCATGGGGGACTGTGGAAAAATTGTGGGAGCATCCCCACATTTGGATTGAAATTTTAGGGGACTATCCTTGTGTCCTCAAATTTTCAGAGAATCCTAGTCATCTCCCATGCACTAGTTTTCTGGTTAGGTTAAAAATTGGCCGCTTTTTTTTTGATATGTCACTTGTAGCATGGGTCACATTCATCTATGAATATACTATCTAGTGAAACATTGATTGAATCCACCTCTAACAAGCATGAATGTTCTGCCATTATGATCTACTCCCTTTTATTAATTTCAAATCCATCTTTAGCATATACCAAACCATGACCATTAGTATTAAGGGAAGAATTGCAAGTTGAATTTCCTCACACAATTCCTTGAAATACTCCGGGTTTTGGGTAATAAACATAGTACTTTATTATCAGGTATGCATTATAATGTCCAAAATGTGGTATTAATTTGATGGTTGGAACAATTTGGAATTGTTTTTTTTAGAGAAATGGATTATTTATGTCATGCTACCAAAACTTGCACTTCACTTCATTTGTCTATGGGAATCATTTTAGACATAGGCACTACTACAAAAACCTTGGGAAACCCTACGGAAAATGTTTCCCATTAGTTTCATGTATAGAAATTTCTAGTAGTAATCTATGTGATATTTCCATATGGTGATATTTTAATATCATAATTGGACTATATACTTGGAAGTGGATAGCATTACTCTTGCGATGATACTTTCATAGCTTATTGTTTTCTTATGATAATTTCCTTCAATGCAGACTATTGAATTCTATACAACAACTAATGGTGTATATTGTGCAACATGAGTAATGAATATACATCATAACTTTCTTAATTAACATAAAACAACATGACTGCATTTCATTAGACAGGAAATTTTTTTAAAGTAGAAATACACTATCACACTTGTAGTTAGAGTATTGTCAAGTTTACCTACAATTTAGTATTATGAATTTAATATTTGATTATTCAGTATTTGTGACTCTTGATGTCAGAAATTCCGCTATTAAGTTCACTAATGAGTTCCTTATAATATTTATGAATGATATAAGGTTTATCCAACCTTGTGCTTATTTGTGTGTTGGATACTTACAATTGTAGAACAATCAAACTTAATTATGAAAACATGTTATCTTTGAATGAAATTATTTTAGCTTCTAAATTGTGAAATGAAATTATTTTAGCTTCTAAATTGTTGAAAAATATATATGTTATTTTTCTTCATTTATAATAAACAAGATTTAATATTAATTGCTTAAAAATTTAGGACATGGATTACTAATTTTTAAAATCAATTTTATATTTTATGTCATTTCTCTCACGTCATTATCCAAGCTTGTTTAAGGGGTATTCTTGTTCTCAAGATTAGATGGATTAGAAATTTTTGACATAGCCTAATATTTCTAATATTGGTGAACATAATGCTTTGAGGGTTAGGATTGCTCGTTAGGTATTGAAGAAATCTGTCTAATTTTAAACATTAGTGTATAGGTTTAGAATTTTTTTTTAACAAAGCAGCCAATATTTTATTGTGGTGTTCTCAATCAACGTTTATTTTTCATGTACATTATTTGAAGACCTCATTACACAGGATATGATCAGGTATATAATTTTGATATTTCTGAGAAAATATAGTCTCTTTTCTTTCATCTCTTTGTTCAAGCTAAAAGTATCAACAGTGAGTAACCATATTATTATATGATATTCATTATTATACTGAAATTGATTTTGAGAAAAAGCAGAGTGCAGGATGGTACTCATTTAAGTTTTGGTTCTAAAATGTTATCTTTCTTTTATATATATGAGGCTTGTCTACAACTGTTTCTTTAATACAATGCCATCCATATATATAGAGAACACAAATTACAAACATTAAAATATAGATTCTTTTATAATCTTATAAAAATATAAAAATTAATCAAAAAGACAAATTGCAAGCATTAAAATATTGAAATTGTTATATTCTTATAAAAATTAGTATACAAATTTGTTCTTAATGGTCAATCTTATTTTGGAGATTGTTAATTTTTATTGATAAATATGTAACCATATAATGTTTATCCATCATGAACATTATATTAAAATAACATTTCAGAAAAACTCCTCTGGTTAATCTCATATACTTTCTCGAACATACACAATTTCCTATTTCCTAGTTAAGACAACGCTGATGAACATTAAATTAAAATAACATTTCAGAAAAACTCCTCTGGTTAATCTATACTTTCTCGAACATACATAATTTCCTGGTTAATCTCATATACTTTCTCGAACATACACAATTTCCTATTTCCTAGTTAAGACAACGCTGATGAACATTAAATTAAAATAACATTTCAGAAAAACTCCTCTGGTTAATCTATACTTTCTCGAACATACATAATTTCCCAAAAATATATAAGGCTAGTTATTTCACGCAACCAATAAATATCTCTTACCATTTAGTAGTCTGGTGTTTGAACACAAATGTATAATTGGCATTTGGTACCATGAATTAATTTTTTTATCATTCAGAATTTCAAAGGAAACCGTTTTATGCCTGTGAAAGCTTTGGTATATCATTTGAGAAAGGTAAAGAACCATTTAAGTTAGCCTATAAATTTGTAATTAGTTACAGTATTTCAATGGACTTGTAACTCTGATTTTCATGGGTTTGAATCAATATAAAGAACACCCCGCAGCAGCCCCACATTCTACCTTTATATACCGCCCGCATATCCATTCTAGTTGCTTTATACATTACACCCTTTCATTATCGAAGGCGAAAGTCTAGGCCCTTTATGAAAGTCTATTGGCTTCTGGTTGATGGCTCCTCATTGTCCCCTCTCTCCCGGAAGACTGGCTCACATATAGGTTTCTCTTCCGGCTCCACCTCCTCATAAGGATCAAATAAATTACTCCTCATCAATGCACTTAATTCCTCATTAATGCACTTAAGACTAACGGTGGGCAGAATCCTAACGGCAACTAAATTAAAGAATGGGAAGGTGCGTGGACAACAGACATGGAGACGGCAGAGGCTTTGATTATATTTTATTCTCGAAACTGAAGAGTAGTCTGGGAAAGCAAGTTGATTGATCGGACTCTACTGAGGAGGCGAGTTTATTCGATTGACTGATTCGATTGATTGATAACATATTCTGGGAGAGAAGTAAAGATCAAATAGATTTTGTAACTTTATATTCGAATTCATGACAATGCAATACAGACAATACAAAGAAATCTGACTTACTTGCTGGATAGAACCTACCCTCATTTAATTACCTGATATATCTTTTCCCGCAAAGAAAAGTTTTCATTCCAATAAATAAAAGCAGGAGCTATTTTAGGTATTATGAATCATTCTTATAGATACTTGCTGACAACCTTGTCATGAATTAAGTTTAGAACTCAAAGAGAAACCACATACAGATATTCTCTAACCATATAATGGCTATGAAGAGCTATTTTAGGTATTATGAATCATTCTTATAGATACTTGCTGACAACCTTGTCATGAATTAAGTTTAGAGTTCAAAAAATTACAGAGCAACCACATACAGAAATTCTGTAACCATATAATGGCTATGGCGAACTACATTTCATTAGCCAAATGATTTCCATGAGCTTCCAAGCAATGTTAGAAATACCACAATAATCTTCCTGATAACATATTGTTTAACCTAGGAATTCAACACTAATTATGTCAGCCAAAAAATCAAAACTAGCTGCAACAAGAAAAGATGGGATAGAATCACCGACGATAACGGAAGTAAATGTGCTGGTGAGATTGGCCTCGTCCATTTTCGAAAACACAAGAACAACAGGCTGACAGGGCCCATCTGTGTAAGGATTTACTCAAAGAATATCGATCTGGTGGCTTCAACAAAGCTTCTTGCGGTGCATTAATGCCACAGCTTCGTGAATCTGCCGTACTGGGAAGTCTAGTGTTATTATTGTAGAAATCCCTCCCAAATGATCTTCCTCTACTCGAATCTTCTGCTGCTGATAATATATTACAGTTATGGCATATTTGATCATCACTCTTCTTTCGGATAAGAGCTCGGTAAATGCAAGGTATAAGCCGTTCCATTGATACTGGTTGGTCCTCAGCTATCACTGATTGCTAATGATTAAACACTGAAACGGTGGAAAGAACAAAGGGAATTATGGACTGTCTGAGATCCAAGGGAATTTGCGAGTCTAGCAATGGATGAGAATGAGCACAACTATGATGTAATTTGGTATATAGCGGATGCAAAGAAATGACAGAAGACTCGTAATTCCGTATGTGCTGTTCACCGACTTATTTATCCTACCGAGCCAGGCAGTGAGCTCAGTATAAGCCCTAACGAAAACGCCGCCAACCCGCCCAATCCGGCAGACGAACGCCAACCCGCCCAATCCGGCAGACGAATTCTGGTTCTTGCAATCACAACGTGGTCAAACATTGTAATACTACTGGCAAGGTCAATAGAGGTAAAAAATGAGGGACATGAGATCCTCTCGGGAATATTGAAGCGGCAAGTATCTGCCCAACACTGCGCAAAAACGGCAAGGCCTCTCGGGAATATTGAAGCGACAAGTCTCTGCCCAACACTGCCCAAAAACGGCAAGGCTTAGAGTAACCCGCCGAGGCATAGAATATCTACCTCGCAGGCGCTGTATGAGCTGTATGGGGATATGCATCATTAGGTTCAAAGTTGAATTAAATCTAATGGTGTAAAACCCTGCACGATTAAATGTAAATTGGGATATTGAATGCAAGCTTTAAACGGAGCTTTTTATTACCCGATAGACATTTTTTTTGGAGGGGAGCCTGTCAAATAAATATCGTCTGATTTTTTATCAATAGTTGCAATCATGGATCAAAATTTAAGCCATCACAGCCCTTCAAAGGGCTTCTAACAAGTCTGTGAAGTGGCATTCTAAAATTCTCAGTCATATAACATGCGATTTTTTATTTTTGTCATTTAAAAAAAAAACATTTAAGTTAAAATGCCATTAAAAGGGCTAAGGTTAAAATTGCCTGGCAAGAGTTTCCCGTCATACGGTCTCGGTCTAATTCGTCTGCAGATTGCCACAAGTGCATTGATGGATGACTTTGCAACATGGTTCAAGTTTGATTCTGAGAATCGGAGCTTGCTTTTAATGAACCCTCAACAAACATGAATTGTAAAATCTGGAATGGAATCAGCATATTCAACCACAACATTAAATTGTTTTCCATTATTTCACAAATTCACATCATATTAAACATCAACTTGCAAGTTGTATTGAAATTTGAATCACCGCCAAGTTGGTATGATGTCACAAGCCAGAGGCAAGTTGTATTGAAATTTGAATCACCCCCAAGCTGGTATGTGGTCAGAGCGAGAGGTATAATCAGAAAGAAACAACCAGCAAACATTTCATATCATCAGCGATTCAACGGCATCCAACACGCAGCCATTTTATTGCTAAGACCGGACTTAGTTCTCTTTTTTGCTCCTATCTAATGACATTGACGGTACCGTATACACATTTCTTGCACATCAATAATGGAACAACCGGAGCTCCTTCAGTCAAAGAGGCATTCGCCAAATTTCTTCTCTGATCTACCAAAGTGAGTAAGCTTCAGTTATATCTTCCAAGTTTCATCCATAGTATGCTCTTACTACTATTTCTAGTGCAGCAGGAAGAAATCGGTCATCGCAAGCAACGCCTTAAGCCTCATTTCACTCTTGTTTGGATCGAATACAGGGCACCCACCGAATTTCGCCCAATCACAGTCAGCGCAAGTAGCGGTTTTACTGAAAAGAAGACAGGAATAAGCAGGGGAAAGGTCAGGGGTTAAAATATGTGATATACCCATTTGGTGCATCATATAATGAGTAAAAGCAAAATTCCCCTCCCCCCTCGTGTTTTTAGTAAAGCGAACACTACAGTGACAAGCTTGTTTTTAGTAAAGTGCACACTACAGTGACAAGCTTGGGCAATTACGCAGGTGCAATAAGAGCTCCAAAAATTGAAATTATATATTAAATGAGTCATTCAATGACTTCTATTCATCAGTTCCAGGCACTTCTGCGGCGAGACACGGATGGCCGTTGGATACATGTAATGGAAACGGTTTATTACTTGATGAATCTTATTCTGGTGTATGATGAAATACAAAGCTCACCCGAACTTTTTACAGCTGCAACAGATGGATAAAAAATATATGGAATTTAAGAGCAACCCCCAGCCGAATTATCTCGTTATTTACTGGATGGGTTATTTCGCTTTGCCCCAATAGTAGTAATCCCCACAAGGACATGGTGGCAATAAACCAAACGGTAGAAGACGGTGCTAGATCCTGGAGTCTGGACCGCTGGCCTTCACTTTCATAATTCATTGTTCAAACTTCAAAGCTAAATATTGAATTGGAGGATTTAGTGTTGCAGAGCGATTGGAGTCTAGACTTCTGGTATGTAATGAATTACCAATGCCCAACTCTTAATTTTATATTGGAGAAATTAAATTAGAGCATTGACTAAGTAAGGTACAGCGTAACACCAGTGTAAGTTTGTAATGTGGATTGAATAAATGTTTGATTTGTGTTAATGGAAATTCCTACCATTTTTGCATGGTAGTTATCGCCTAGAACATTGGAATGATGGCGATAATTTGAAGAAAACTCCATTGAAACATTATTTGTCACACTTACACATTTTTTTGTTTGGATTTTTTTTGTCTTCCATCTATTGCATGTTGTAATCATTTGCTTGGGTTTCCTTTTTCATTTGCAGCTGCTATCATGGCAATGTGAGCCTATACTTTGTCCTGGATTTTTGTTGTTGCCGTCGTCTTTAGTCTATTGCATACAGTAATCATTTACCTGGGTTTCCCTTCCATTTGCAACTGCAATCATGGCAATGTGAGCCTATACTATAGCCCAGGATATTGATATTTTTTCACTTTATTAGGATATATACCTCTGTGTCTGTCGGTCTCTAATCTCTAATATGGAATGCAGTTTTCTGATTTAAAGAGGAGATTACCACTTGTATAACGACAAATTGACAACTTTGCAATTCATTTACTTTCGTAAATAGAGTTACACATCAAAAAATTAATAACAACATAAAGTATGCAATTAATTTGTTACTCATATATATAAAAAATTAATAACAACATGAAATGTGCAACCAATTTGTTAATGTCATTTGAAATGTAAATATTTTAGAAACCCTTCAATATGAAGGATATATCTAAAATTAATACCAGCACTTCAAATTTGATCCCTGATTTCAATTTAAGAGGTTCTTTTCTCAAAAAATAAGTTTGGCAAATAAATAAGTTTTAATATGTCTAAACATTCTACCACAAAGCATTTAATGCTTCATTGTGGAACATTAAATGCTCAACAACTAAGCATTTCAAGTATTCTCGATTCCCATAGTGAGTAGCCTAATGGAAACATTGAAGCCACAGACTTCCTACTTAACACTGCAAAAGATGTAAGGTTTAAAGTGAGGTAGTCTCTTGGGAAGATTGAAAAGAGTGCAAGGTTTAGAATGAGATAGACTCTCGAGAACATTGAAATTATAAGCTAGCTTACCAAAACTTTGCAAAAATTGCAAATAATGAGGCAGTCTCTCATTAGTGCAATCACAACTAAGTCAAGCATTCTAATAAAACCATAATCAAAAGTGGAAAAAATTGTCTCTTGAGATCCTTTTGGGAATGTCCAACCTCAATTATGTCAAACATTCTAATAATAACATGATGAAAAGGAGGTTGTCTACATGTTACTTCGAATGGCTACATGGTCAGTTCTACTTTCTGGTACCTTTTCAATTTCCTGCTAATAGCTTTCACCTATTCCTTCAACGAGACGTGATTAACCTAAGAATAATTAAACATTGAACATACTCTATATAATTTAATGCTAAATTTCAAATTTCAAATGTTGTATTCCACTGCTCTTCTTTTCGTTCAGAATCGTGATACATTTGCTTTTTGTTCAGAATCGAGATACATTTGCTGAATACTTACACTTTGTTTCTTATAAGCATTAGAACGGAAATGGTGGATGCGGGAGTTTCAATGGCATTTCTAATAGCACATGTATTATAATCTTGGAACTTTCAACACCAACAGTTGTAAATCCAAAAAGGACGGTGAGATTTGTGGATTTGCAACTAAGGGTATTATTTTTCATTTTTCTACCAAAAGACAAATGCAGAGGGATAATCCAGTCAACACTTAAATGGAGTGTTCTCAATATAATCCAGCCAATAGTTATGCCCCTTTTTGGATGATAATCAGCTAAGAGTTTTTATATGACCTAAGAGGCCTAGTCACACCATGTAGAAAATGAATGTCTCAATTTTGTGTAAAACCCAAATAAGTATGAAGAAAACATTATACTTACTTTCAAGATTTAAAAACCAAATGAATCATATAAATAATTAATTAAATTATATCCGACATGAAGAAAAGTTCAAAATGAAGTATAATAGAAAAACAAAAATAAGAATATAAATTTAAGAGAAATGATATTTACCATAAAAAAAAGTTGAAAATGAAGTGTAATAATAGATAATGTTGCAATTGCATTTTGCATTTTTCAAAAACAAATAATAAAAAAACACTGACATTTGATAAAAAGAAAAGTTGAGAATGTAGTGTAATAATAGATAATGTTACAATTGCATTTTGTAAAAACAAATAATGAAAAAACACTAAATATTATAGTAGATTTAAATTGCAAAATGAGATGGAACATATGATATTGTAATGCCTTTTTTTAAATCAAGTTACAATGAAGCATGTCATATAACAAAGATTTAAATAGCATTGCAGAACTTGAGACATTTAATATAGACTTTATATAATAGAGAGAAGATGACTAAATTATATAAATCGGATGGCCATTGAAGTATCTCATACAAATTATATGATTGAATATTATTTAGTTTGGATAGCTATTAAGATGTTTTGAAACATAAAATGACAATATGAATAAACTTTTATATATAATAAATATATAATGGATCAATTTCGATATGAGATGAAAAACTTAAAAAATGCTGAAAATGAGTTAATGTTACTTCTTTTACTCAATAAAGCATAAAATTCTAAATAATTTGTATAATTTATTTGAGTTTTCTACAAATTAATAATACAATTGAAGTTGTATAGGTGGTTTTTCTCCCTTTAATTATTAATTATCTTTAATTGAATTTGTGATATGAAACATTATACTAAAATTTAAAGATATATAGTTTTATCAAACATGGTTTATCTAATGAGTAAAACTTTGTAATTGATATACTTTTATTAAAGTTTAAATAATATAAAATGAAAAGACCAATGAATATTTGTATCAAAACCCACACAATAGGGATTTATTGTTGATGTGAACCTCTGACCTTCTAAGAAGAAACACAAGCTCTTAAACATTAAGCTCACTCATTCTCTAATTATAAAGATATTTATAAATATGTCTATAATACTGGTTATAAAGATGTTTAGATTTAATTATATTTAAATATTATGGAAAAATATAATAGAACTCAATATAGTTATAGATATGGATCTTAAATTGAATAATACATTAAATTGAATAATACATAGATGAATATCATGTTTCAAATCTAGATTTCATTATTTTTTTTTAATATCATTCTTAAGTTTTTTACTACTGTAAGTGCCAAAGAAACATGAAAATGTGAATAAGAACAAGATTGAACTAGTATGCAACTATAGTAATTGAAAATCCACATTACATGCTTTGATTGGAAAACCCCATCAATTGTTTAAAACCCTATATAGATCCTATGGTGTAACGAGGCCTCTAAGTAAAGATGAAAACTTTTAAGGAGCTTATCGTCTGAAGAAGAACCTATATTAAATTGGATGGAAGGTTGAAAACTTTGTTTTTCTTTCTCCTTATAATTGTTGGTTGGATTATCCTTAGTGTCAAAACGAGCTTTACCCCTTTATCTCTTTCATGCAGAAATGATACGCTTAAATGCAAATCCACAAAAGTCTTACGAGTGGAACCAATAGATGCCCTCGCATTCATTTTCAGGTTTGCAACTTTTGGCATTGGAAGTTGTAGTATGATAATGCATGCGCTATGTGGACGGAAGTGCCATTGAAATTTCCTCATCCACCATTTCAAGCATGTATTTGAGATGGACATCTTAGGAAATAAATTGATTCTAATGCTTATAACAAACTCACTGCAAGTATTCAACCAAGGTATCTAGATTATCTCGATTCAAAGCAGCGTATGAAGGATTCACCATCAGCAGGTTTCATGGAAAAAAAAAACGCGGTCGAATATAACATTTGAAATTTGAGATTAAATGATGTAGAGCAGGTTCATTGTTTAACCATGCTTTAGTTACAGTGAAATTGACGTTAATAGAGTCTAACGACTTTCAGTTGAGAAAATAGATAAAAGCGGTTAACCACGAATGAAAAGGGTAACCAAAAGTAAATCAAACGATTTCACGGTTCAAGCAAACTCATAGTACATCTAGACAAGTCGGCTGAAAAGTAGGGAAAACAAAATTATATATCTTGAGATCCTCCTAAAAAAAGACAAAATTTAGAGTGAAGTAGCCTATAATATGTACCATCACAAGTTGCTCAAGTGAAGTAGCCTCTTATCTATGCATTATTACAAAATGTGAAATTACAATGCCTTATTACACTACATTGAATTTGTATAAGGTCAATATTAATAGAAATTTGTTACACACATGCATCATGGTTCATCACATCATCCCAAGCACAACAAAGAGGTAGACTCTTATGTGTGCATTATTAAAAAAAGTTAAATTGGAATGCCTTAGTACTGAATTTATAGCTAGTGTTAATTATTATAAATTTGTTACCCACGTGCATCATGGTTCATCACATCATTAGATCAAGGTCATCCTAAATACAACGAATTTTTAGTTTAAAACAAGGTTTTAAGGATAAATATCTATGTATTACATGTTGCTCTAATTTTTTTTTTTTAAATTTATAAATGTTACTTTACTTGAAACATAAAACGAGTTAAAATTTTAAATAGATTTTAAAAAATTAATAGCTAAATTTGTATTTAACAAAACTAGACATAAAAAAATATAAATAAACATAAGGAAGATATAAATATACAAATATAAATAAATATAATTTTAATAGTGCACATTAATTTAAAATTTAATTTTAAATGTTGTCATCAATAATTAAAAATTTGAATATTAAAAAGTTTATATTTTTATTTTTATATTATAATTTGATTTATTTTAATTTGAAATTTTAACTATTAAATCATATAAATTGAAATAAAAAAAATAAATATTAAAAAAAAATTATTATCTAAACTTAATATGTAAGTATACATAGAATATGAACTTGTTTAAGATATAAATATATTATGAACTTGTCTCTTGTGAATATTGTAAGCATTATAAACAATTAAAAGACAATAAAAATATTAAGATAGAACTATAAAGTGAGTTTGTTTATAAACATTTTGAACATGATAAATAATTAAATTTCAAAATAAATTGTATACTTAGATTATAAAAGCTTTAATTTTTTTAAAGATGAATAACTTAAAAACAAACATACAAACAAAACTAAAATAAAAGTGTAGTGTAATGTTTTATATGATCTATTTTGTAATTTTGAACCTATTTGTATTACATAAATTTATATATAAGTTTATATTTAGGTTTTAATAATGGTTATCATGTGATTTATTATTAAGATGTAAATTAAAACGAATGATTTTGAATGGATAAATATTAGTTTAAATATTATTATACTAGTGTTATTCAAATTATATATTATTATAATTTTTTATTAATTAAACCTTTATTTCTATACAATATTTTATATTTATTTTAAGTATTTTAGATATACATTTAGATTTCTTTTATTAATTGTGAAAACTTTGTCTATATTTTTTATTTGATATTCAAAATTTTGATTTGATTTAGTTATAAAATAAATGTTATGGATGTGATTGTATATTATTTCAACTTATTATGAACCTCCTAGAAAGTACATAAGCACTCTTCCCAAATGGGAGGAAGGAGGTAAAGGAAATAGGATAAATATGAGGGAGTGTGAAGGAGAGAAGGTGGATTCTCAATGAAGGAATAATTGTTCAACTTAAATATGAGATATTTCCTTTATTGCCTCTATTTTTTTTGTTGTAGTTGGTGAGGTTATCGCTTTAATGCATTTTGGGACATGCCTTTCACTTCACGATTCTAACATTAACCACATTATATATTTAACGAGAAGGTTGAGGTAAAAATCATTTGGTCCACTGTTTTGCACGATAGCTTACAGGACATATCAAATAATATTTAAAGCGTAATGTTAGTTTTTTTTGTATCTTTGTCTCCTACCTAAGAGTGATGTTGACCATATGTCCTATAAACATTTATATTTTTCTTGAGTTTTAATGTGTCGAAAATGGATCAAGAACCGTGAGTTTCAATCAAAGAAATGATAGTGAGTGCTAGTCCATTGTGTGTCAAAATGTGTTGGAAAAATAATAATTCTATATCCTTAGTAGAATCAATGGTTTGGCCACAGAAAATGAAAAAAAACCGTTTGGTAAAGAAACAAATTGTTACGAAGATCCAATAATTTTTACCCTTGGTCATAGGTAAGATATTAATGAAATCTATTGAAATAAATTCCTATGTTGAAGGAATTACAAAAGGTGGTTATGCGTGAGACTTCTCATAGGAAGGTTTTGATTGGTTGTGTAAATAATATCGATAGAAACTTTTGAACATTTTTTTTCTTCGTTAACCATTATAAATTTATCTAAATATGCATATGTGGGATTTATATGTACTATTTTGTTTTGTATGGGGTATAGTGTTTTGTTTTGTAGTGGTTAATAGTGCAGGACTCTAATGTCCCCAAAAATCAAATAAAAAACTATAGGCTAGTGAAAACTACCTAGACGGAACATTATTAAACTTGATTATATGCTTCGTTCATTCTGCATAGTCTTACTTGTTATTTACAAGTCTTAACTTAACTTTGTTTGTGGAAACAAAGTGGGCAGAGTGGCACGACTCATTCTCCCATGATGGTGAGAGAGGTAAGAGTGTTTACTTGTATGCATGCTTACCTGGTTCTTTGAACTAAGGCACCTCTTTTATTTACATATGTAGACCATACTTGCAACGGAAATTTAAAGAGTGCTAAACATTGATACAATTACAATACCTATTTTTGTTAATACGATCCTTTACTGATAGAGCTTGTTAGCAAGGTAAACTCTATTTCCATTATTTATTTAACCTAGATAATTTATCTATGTTATCTCTACTAATCAATATATTTGTAGTTCAAGTTTACTTTATTAAAAACATTAACATAACCTTTGTTTTTATTTGCAGGTTATAAAATTGGGCTTGAAAAGAGGACCTTGATTTTATAAAGGTTAATTATTACCATGGAATATTTCATATGCCATGGTTCTTAAGCTTGAAGCTTAGGGTATAAGGTAAAGCAAGGTTCAAGGCATAAGCCTATGGTTATGCAATAACCATTACATAAAATACATGGTATTTAAACTTTGTATTGGCATGTATATTGTATTGACTATAAATTACCCAAACCTTGATATATATTATAGTTTGTAATATGGTTTAGGGTGGCGCGTTAACATATGGTTGAACCATATAAGATTGAGGTTTAAGGCAACGCATGGAATGGATACCAGTATTAACAAATCATTTGTAATCTATAGGAGTGTGGGTTTTAGTTGACACCAGATTGGCACCATTAATGCTCCTTGGGGATTGTGGAAGCCGCAACATAGGGTTTGGCTCTCACAATGGTTGTCATTTCACTTGTTTGATGGTTGATTTTGAGCTTCGCTCTGTGCAGAAGATGGAAACGGCACCTTGGTTCATGAAGGTAAGCTCTGTTGGTTTTGTGACAGTATTTGATGTATATCTCGTTGCTTGCAGATAGTCCAAACTGCAAATACTTATTTTGTTGGTGGTTTGCAGGTGCCCAGTCTAGCAGAGAGTAGAGTGGCTGAAAGCTTCATCGTTGGTTCATAGGTGGTGCCAATGTGTAAGGTGAGCCTCCCACACAAGCACGGGCTTGCTAACTCTCGGCCTGACTGCATTTAGTCTTCATTTGTTTGGTTTGGGGCTTCTCTGTGGGGTTTTGATGCGCCTTCGAGGCTGTGTTAACAGACTTGGTTTTTTATGTTTTGTGAGGCCTTTTGGCCATGGAGATAATTTTAATGCCCTTACAGGCTCTGTGTATACATTATGTTATTGTAATTCATCTTTTGGAAATGGGGCTTTCATGCCTCGGAAACATCATTGCTTGCAATGGTTCCATATCCCTTGGCATGACTCCATAATACTTGGCTTGCATTTAATGGAATTCCTGTGCATAATATATACCACACGTTTTTGAAATGGTAATGGTTATTATGTTTACTGTGTATGAGTTGAATTTATGCCGCGCTTATTCAACTATTGTTGCGGGTTGAAGGAGGCACTCACCTTCATTGATTAACTATGCATTAAGTGTTTTTATTTTAAATCTAGATGTAACTCATTGATAGAGTTTTGCGTTGAAACCTTTCCATGACTGGCATGAGCCTTTCCCAAAGTTGCTGCGATAGCTCTCGATGGTTGCATTACTATCGTTACTTCATTGATTAGTTTATAATGTGGATATGTGAAAGGGTCATGGGTGCAAACCCACGATCACCTTCGTCATTGTAGACTGATTTTTAATGGACTGTGTGCTTTAATTAATTTTGTCATCACCATGATTACTGCGCAAAGGGAGAGCTTAATTCTTACGACTTAGTTATAGTATAATTATTTTTTATTTAAAGGTATTGTGGTTAATAGTAACGTAGCCCTCATACGCTGTATGTATAGCGTGGTTGTGATTTATTGTAAAAAAAATGACCACATGGTTCCAACCGTGTTTGTGGTTTGAGGTAACGAGTTGTATTTTATATATGGATGTGAGTTGGGGATTGGAATTACTTTCGACAGTAATGAACTATTTCATTCCTAATTATTTTTTTAGAAGTCTTGGAGAATTAACTTAAAATGAACTATTCCAAGAGCCTAAAACCTAATGTTGTTGATGCACTCTACAAAAGAAAAGAGTGTAATCCATTTTATTACGTGTTGATTTTATTTTCCTATAATTACTTAAAGGGTGATGGTCGTGCAACTTATGGTGTTATGCCAAAAGATCAAGTAAAATGCACACCTAACAAGCAATGCAAATACGATGTGTAGAATGAAAAACACATTATGGTACTACATGAAGTGTAAAATTTTTCCTTCAAATGTAAGTGCAATCATTCCTATATTAAAATCTTACTATAATTCACCAAGCAAACCTAATGCAAGTACCGTGCTAATGGAAAATGTAATCAATGCATAACTATGCAGAAAGAAAAATATTTTGTATTTTTGAATTAAATGAGATATAAAAGCAAAAGAGATGACTCTACAACCCTCAAACTCTGTAACCACTCATAAACAGTAGCCAAGGAAAGCACCAAGGTAAAAGAGACCTAATGCACTAATCTCAAAACAAAAATGTAGAAAATGAATGACAAGAACATTTCAAAAAATTAAACTAAAAATAGTCTCTGGTCAGAAAGAGAGTGTGTATACAGACTCGAAAAGCATCCAAGAAGACTCATTAATTATCCAAACTCACCCAGCAACATTTAATCCTCCCACTAAGGCTTAAAATCAAGGCATATGCGAGTGTTCTCAATAAACTAGTGTACATAGAATACTATTGAAAGAAAAACCGCTTGTATACGTGACTATGAAAGATAAACCCATGTACAATAAGAAAAAGGAAGAAACATAAGGAAAACATACAAGCTGAGACAAAATTTACTCCTTCAAGAACCTACTAGGAAACATGCCCCCAGACCCGAGACAAAAACAAAGAAATCAGAGCAATTCAGGTACATTGAATACAAAAAATCCCCAAAGAGAAACAACCTAGAACCTCCCCAGTATGATCACCAATTCTGTTACGGAGAGAAATTTCCTATGGCTTGGGGTGTACCACAACAAAGAGCTAGACATAAGAAATCAATCCCTTCCCAATATGCAAGGGAAACAAAACATCTAACACGAAGGGACCTCGAATCATACATTATTCCTGATGGTTGAAGTAGATCCCCGTTGAGCTTTTACCAATTCCGCTTGCGCTAGCAATTTTCTCTCAACAACAACAAACAAGACAAGCATGCTATATAATATGGTGTTAGATCTACTCTAGCATATATAATCAACAATGTATTAGCAATTAAACATATCCATGGATTCAATATTAATTCAAACACACATTATTGGACATGAAAAGATATTTCTATTAATCAAATCAAATATTACACAAGTTACAACCTATGTCAACACATCTGCAAACCGCAGAAACTGAGTCCTTCACCTGGGCCTCGACCACCTCAATCCTTCATCTCTTGATAGAAATATCACAAGTAAATTCAAGCTTGGGAAGAACACAAAGTTCTCCAAAGGGACAACGGGACCGAGACTCAAGTATATGCAAGCTATGGTAACAATGGACTATAGTTTCCATGAACTATAGTCACTAGCTCTTCCTGTCAACTAGCAAGAGGCATCAGCCTTAGATGAAGCTCTATGTCAAGAGACAAGGTGCGTCAGATATTCTAGGAATGGGCTTATAGCAAGGAAAAATACCTCCAAAAGGTCCTTTCACATATCAACTTCAGGGATATAGGCAACGTGACAATATTAGGTGTAACGATTTGCAATATAGTGCGGTATAAGGGTATTTATGGAAAGGTTGTCATTAAAAATTATTGAATTTCATCAAGTGAAGTAATTACCCACAGAGTGGCATATTGGGTTATAAATTGGGCATTAAGCTCAAAGTTCTATATATTAGAGTATTAAAAATTCTCAATATTGTTCTTCCTCCTACATGATGTCTAGCAAATTGTTTTTCAATATGATACAATTAAGATTGATTTGAAGCTCATATAATATGATTATGATTCTTTCTAAATCTTATGATGTGTCATTGCATTATTTATGTGATCATTATGCAACATTAGCTTGCAATTTTCTAAAGAAACAATTTTGCATTATCTAGTTAACTATTATTCTACATGTTTTGTCCTTCAGACGATTCAAGCTTTGTATTACACATCGACATGGCTTCAATGATGTTGTGTGTTACCTTGTTTTAAATGTTTTCTTCTACATATTATTTATGAGGAACATCTTATATTACGTTTTTATGTTGATGTTTCAAGAGAATATGAGGCTAGAGTCACTTGTAATATTTAATGGGATGTTGTGGATTCATGTACACCTAATAGGGAACATTTTCTTCTTCATCAACTAAGTAGAATCCAGAACATACGTCAAGTGAACAATCTTGTCCACCACCTACCATATCACAATTTAGAGCTACAATAGAAGTTGGACCATTATTTTGAGCTTAGATATGCTTATTAGTTCGAGAAAGAGAATGAGCTGGAACCTACAATAATGACCCAAAAGGAGCTAACTTGGAATATTAGGCCTCATACTTTCACAAAAATTTTGGTATACTTTCAAGCTATGGAATGTAAGTAATTTAAAATTGGAACATTTTACTTTTTATTATTAATCTCACCATAAACCAAAAAATGAATTCACTTACAGAAGTTGAAGCAGTTTGCATTAGGCGTGTTTTCTAATGAATAAACTTTGTTTAACTATTTATCTATGATGAAGTATTCATATTTAAACATAGGAATTCAAGAAAAAGTGCATTGTAAGTTCAATTGTAAATGAAAACATCTTATAGGACCAAAATTCTAGTAATTGATATCCATCAAAATTTAAATTACAACAATATCGATGTAGTGCTACTAAGTGAGAATAGTTTTAGGTATTAAATATGATTTATCTATACTGATTATGAAAAAATAATAGGCATATTCCAACATATGAGAACATTTAAGTGTAACATAGAAATTTGGCATGCTTGACTATGACTATGAAATCTTGAATAAAAACACAGTAGACAACTATAGACATACTAAAATAATAATATGCTAAATTTGTTGGGTTTCAAAAATAACTTTTAGTCAACACCTACCTTTGGGAAGAAGTCCACGGAATATTTTTAGTGAGATGAATATTCATTGGATATTCTTTGTGGAACATGCCCTAAGGGGAGGAACAACAAAGTGTAGAGTTCTATAGCTAAGGTCCCAAGTCTTAGGAGGTATCTACTCTACCAAAATCAAACAAGATTGGACATAGCAATATCACTTTTAATACAAACCATGTGGAATGTAATACCACAACAAGATTGGAACCTCAATGAGTGGAACATAGAATACCACAAGAGGCACATTGCAATGATTGGATTCCAACTTTTCTCGATTCCAAAATTAGTAAATTAAAGAACCTCCCCATGACCCAAAGTCCACCGAACCTTTTTAGTGAGAATAGAACCGTAGTAAATAGTTATGCTCTCACCACACCACAATGAACAAATGCCCACTGGAAAAGATTCATATGTTTTGTGGGAATGTGTCCCCATCTATAAATCCTAGATAATGATGATCAACTATTTCAGAGACCTAGGAAGTCCTGGTAAATATTTCAAATGTTGGAGAGAGCCCATTGGGGACTGTGGAACAATTGTGGGAGCATCCCCACATTTGGATTGAAATTTTAGGGGACTATCCCTTTGTCCCCAAATTTTCAGAGAATCCTAGACATCTCCCATGTAGTAGTTTTCTCGTTAGGTTAAAAATTGGCCACTTTTTTTTTTCTTAAATGTCACTTGTGGCATGGGTCACTTTCATCTATGAATATACTATCTAGTGAAACATTTGATTGAATCCACCTCTAACAAGCATGAATGTTCTGCCAATATGATTTAGTCCCTTTTATTCATTTCAAATCCATCTTTAGCATATACCAAACCATGACCATTAGTATTAAGGGAAGAATTGCAAGTTGAATTGCCTCACACAATTCCTTGAAATACTCCGGGTTATGGGTAATAAACATTGTACTTTATTAATATGTCCAAAATGTGGTATTAATTTGATGGTTGGAACAATTTGGAATTGTTTTTTTAGAGAAATGGATTATTTATGTCATGATTCCAAAAGTTGCACTTCCCTTCATTTGTCTATGGGAATCACTTTAGACATAGGCACTACTACAAAAACCTTGGGAAACCCTACCGAAAATGTTTCCCATTAGTTTCATGTATAGAAACTTCTAGTTGTAATCTATGTGATATTTCCATATGGTGATATTTTACTATCATAATTGGACTATATACTTGGAAGTGGATAGCATTAATGTTGCGATGATACTTTCATACCTTATTGTTTTCTTATGATAATTTCCTTCAATGAAGAGTATTCAATTGTATATACTTTCACACCTTAGTGTTTTATTATGATAATTTCCTTAGTGTGTATATTGTGCAACATGAGTAATGAATATACATCATAACTTTCTTAATATACATAAAACAACATGACTGCATTTCATTACACAGGAAATTTTTTTAATGTAGAAATACACTATCACACTTGTAGTTAGAGTATTGTCAAGTTTACCTACAATTTAGTATTATGAAATTAATATTTGATTATTCAGTATTTGTGACTCTTGATGTCAGAAATTCCGCTATTAAGTTCACTAATGAGTTTCTTATAATATTTATGAATGATGCGAGGTTTATCCAACCTTGTGCTTATTTGTGTGTTGGATACTTACAATTGTAGAACAATCAAAGTTAATTATGAAAACACATATTATCTATTAATGAAATTATTTTAGTTTCTAAATTGTTGAAAAATAGATATGCTATTTTTCTTCATTTATAATAAATAAGATTTAATATTAATTCCTTACAAATTTAGGACATGGATTACTAATTTTATAATCAATTTTATATTTTATGTCATTTTTCTCATGTCATTATCCAAGATTGTTTAAGGGGTATTCTTGTTCTCAAGATTAGATGGATTAGAAAATTTTGACATACTCTAATATTTCTAATATTGGTGAACATAATGCTTAGAGACTTAGGATTGCTCGTTTGGTATTGAAGAAATCTGTCTAATTTTAAACATTAGTGTATAGGTTTAGACTTTTTTTCAACAAAGCAGCCAATATTTTATTGGTGAGTTCTCAATCAATGTTTGTTTTTTATGTACATTATTTTAAGACCTCATTACATGGGATATGATTAGCTATATAATTTTGATATTTCTAAGAAAATATAGTCTCTTTTCTTCCATCTCTTTGTTTGAGCTAAAAGTATCAACAGTGAGTAACCATATTATTATATGATATTCAGTATTATACTCAAATTGATTTTGAGAAAAAGCAGAGTGCAAGGTGGTACTCATTTATCTTTTAGTTCTGAAATGTTATCTTTTTTTTTATATATATATGAGGCTTGTCTACAACTGTTTGTTTAATACAATGCCATCCATATATATAGAGAAGACAAATTACAAGCATTAAAATAAAATAAAAAATATGTTCTTATAAAAATATAAAAATTAATAGAAAAGACAAATTGCAAACATTAAAATATTGAAATTGTTATATTCTTATAAAAATTAGTATAGAAATTTGTTCTTAATGGTCAATCTTATTTTGGAGATTATTAATTTTTATTTATAAATATGTAACTATATAAAGTTTGATAGGCATAGTAACTCAAATGCAGACTAGTTAAGAGAACCCGGATGAACATTATATTAAAATACCATTTCAGAAAAACTCCTCTGGTTAGTCTCATATACTTTCTTGAACATACACAATTTCCTAGTTAAGGGAACGCTGATGAACATTAAATTAAAATAAAATTTCAGAAAAACTCCTCTGGTTAATCTCATATACATTCTCGAACATACACAATTTCCCAAAAATATATAAGGCTAGTTATTTCACGCAACTAATAAATATCTCTTGCCATTTAGTAGTCTGGTGTTCGAACACAGATGTATAATTGGCATTTGGTACCATGAATTTATTTTTTATCATTCAGAATTTCAGAGCAAACCGTTTTATGGCTGTGAAAGCTTTGGTATATCATTTGATAAAGGTAAAGAACCATTTAAGTTAGCCTATAAATTGGTAATTAGTTACAGTATTTCAATGGACTTGTAACTCTGATTTTCATGGCTTTCAATCAGTATAAAGAACACCCCGCAACAGCCCCACATTCTACCTTTATATACCACCCGCATATCCATTCTAGTTGCTTTATCCATTACACCCTTTCATTATGAAAGGCGAAAGTCTAGGCCCTTTATGAAAGTCTATTGGCTTCTGGTTGATGGCTCCTGATTGTCCCCTCTCTGCCGGAAGAGTGGCTCACATATAGGTTTCTCATCCGGCTCCACCTCCTCACAAGGATCAAATAAATTACTCCTCATCAATGCACTTAATTCCTCATATCGTGGTTGAAGACTAACGGTGGGCAGAATCCTAACGGCAACTAAATTAAAGAATGGGAAGGTGGGTGGACAACAGACATGGAGACGGAAGAGGCTTTGATTAGAATTTATTCTCGAAACTGAAGAGTAGTCTGGGAAAGCAAGTTGATTGATCGGACTCTACTGAGGAGTATTCTGGGGAGGCGAGTTTATTCGATTGATTGATAACATATTCTGGGAGAGAAGTAAAGATCAAATAGATTTTGTAACTTTATATTCGAATTCATGACAATGCAATACAGACAATACAAAGAAATCTGACTTACTTGCTGGATAGAACCTACCCTCCTTTAATTACTTGATATATCTTTTCCCGCAAAGAAAATTTTTCATTCCAATAAATAAATGCGGGAGCTACTTTAGGTATTATGAAACATTCTTATAGATACTTGCTGACAACCTTATCATGAATTAAGTTTAGAACGCAAAGAGAAACCACATACAGATATTCTCTAACCATATAACGGCTATGAAGAGCTATTTTAGGTACTATGAATCATTCTTATTGATATTTGCTAACAAACTTGTTATGAATTAAGTTTAGAGTTCAAAAAATTACAGAGCAACCACATACAGAAATTCTGTAACCATATAATGGCTATAACGAACTACATTTCATTAGCCAAATGATTTCCATGAGCTTCCAAGCAATGTTAGAAATACCACAATAATCTACCTGATAACATATTGTTTAACCTAGGAATTCAACACTAACTATGTGAGCCAAAAAATCAAAACTAACTGCAAATGGGCTGGTGAGATTGGCCTCCTCCATTTTCGTAAACACAAAAACAACAGGCTGACAGGGCCCATCTGTGTTATTATTGTAGACATCCCTCCCAAATGATCTTCCTCTACTCGAATCTTCTGCTGCTGATAATATATTCTCTTCTTTTGAATAACAGCTTGGTAAATGCAAGGTATAAGCCCTTCCATTGATACTGGTTGGTCCTCAGCTATTACTGATTGCTGATGATTAAACACTGAAACGGTGGAAAGAACAAAGGGAATTATAGACGGTCTGAGATCCAAGGGAATTTGCGAGTCTAGCAATATTGATTAGAATCAATATGGATGAGAATGAGCACGGGTATGATATAATTTTGTATATAGCGGATGCAAAGAAATGACAGAATACTCGTAATTTGGTATGTGCTGTTCACCGTCTTATTTATCCTACCGAGCCAGGCAATGAGCTCAGTATAAGCCCTAACCAAAACGCCGCCAACCCGCCCAATCCTGCAGACGAATTCTTGTTCTTGCAATCACAACGTGGTCAAACATTGTAATATTACTGGCAAGGTCAATAGAGGTAAACAATGAGGTACATGAGATCCTCTCGAGAATAATAAAGCCGTAAGTCTCTGCCCAACACTGCGCAAAAACGGCAAGGCCTCTCGGAAATATTGAAGCGACAAGTCTCTGCTCAACACTGGGCAAAAACGACAAGGAGCAAAAACGGCAAGACCTCTCGGGAATATTGAAGCGACAAGTCTCTGCCCAACACTGCGCAAAAACGGCAAGGCTTAGAGTGACCCGCCGAGGCTTATCTACCTCGCAGGCGCTGTGTGGGGACATGCATCATTAGGTTGAAAGTTGAATTAAATCTAACGGTGAGAAACCCTGCAGGATTAAATGTAAATTGGGATATTGAATGTATTGTTTAAACGGAGCTTTTTATTTACCCGATAGACATTCTTTTTATACACCCCAAAGCAAAGCACGTCGATTACATCAATGGCCATAATCTTGATGAAACCTGCAATGTGAGTGTATCATCATCCATGGTTAATCCTTGGTTTATGAAAACTGAAAATTCATCAATAAGTAAGACATTACCCATACTTAACCTTATTAATTAAAGGTATTGAATTACTAAGCCAATTCTAGCTCATAGTATCCCGAGCATATCCTGCAATATTAGCATAACACATTTTACAACATTCATCAATTATTCTCAACATCTATGTTCGGGTATTTGTTGGTGAAAGGATATTCCAACTTTATTCCATATTCATGAATGGCGATGCTAGGGACATGAACTTTCCAATATAATTTCATAATTTCATGTCTCACCTACTTATGTCCTATCGTACAACTTTTCAGCTCATCCAAATGCGAGCCTTTTCATAGGTGCACTCTTTCTACACAAGCAGTAACATCAGGTACAACACACCATGCTTTTTACCTTAGCTGAATTGTAGGCCTAGTCCATAAGCTCCCTGGTTCCCTTTTGAAGAAATTATGTAAGGAATGAAAAAGGTCAATAATACCAATGAATATGTATAAATAGCTGCATAACCCAAATATTTGCATACTAATAATTACATTCAAAGGATACATTACAACAGTGGTGTTAATGTAACTAACTTGAATTCTTTTCCCAACTATTCTGAAAATCAAGTCCTACCCTTACTTAGCATCTATTTAATATGCTAAGGATTTTCAACATTCACAAGTTAGCGAGCAACTTCTGACCGGGATATTAACAGCTATTGTTATACTCAATTTTTTTTTGAAACCAAATTTACTCCTCTCATCATTCACTTATTATGTGCAACAACGAACCATTTCTATGTTTATTAGTTCACGATAGCAAGACTAGATTAATAATATCAAAACATAATTCTTCCTTATGACATATGCAATCGTAGCTATTTTGACTAGCATGTGATCATGTGATTAAAGAAAATCTCGTGTTCCTCGCTTTGTTGAAAAGGGTGTTTCACATTAAACAAATTTTATTTAATGGTAGCTTTAATACCTCTAACATTTTTGATACAATTTGTATTTGAACAATCTTGACCATATAATATAAGCCGTTTAGCATAGCTACTATTTTAGTGTCACTTACCTTTGCTTAAACCGTTTCACTAAAGTTGTGGCAAATCTTATAGAGTGTCAAGGCAATACGACAACTCCTAAATGGTCAACTTATTAAGTTCTCTTTAACCACTCCCTTGATATCTTCAAGGGATGTCTACCTAATCCCTTTAGACCTAAGCGACTACATTATATATCCAACATAACTTGATACTCGAGTCTTAATGCATGTATATACAATCTCGAAGATTCTATAACTAAATTGCTTAGACCGATCATTCTTAAAATGATATAGTTACTATATTCAGGTACCTTAATAGAAACTTTCCAAAACTTTTATAAAGTAAATTCTCACATATCCAATTATCGAAGCTATGTCTTTTCAAAATTCAATATAATTAAACAAATTTTATCATCCTGGTGACCTTCCATAATAAACCAGGAATCATACACACTCCAAATGTTACTTTTCCACTAAGGATTCCCCCAAAATCCATGTGATGCTTCTTCTTGAAATCCTGCGCACCTGCTTACAAATTCTTGCCCAAAACAAGTTGCATCATACTCTCATAAAATGAACTATATGATGACCAATTCCTATTTGTCTATAACAGAATATACGTATGTATCATATCAATGCTTCTATTCCCTCTTCAAATATCCTTTATTGATGTGATGTAAATCAATAATATGTATGTAAATCAACATAAGTATAGTTTGCATAGATATGTTGCATGAGGCCTAATAGTGTCTTCACTTTCCCATTCACCAATCAAACTTATAACCTTTCCTGTATTTCAGTTCATGCAACTAACTTCATGCATTGCACATAATCATGAGAACACCCGTGCAAACCAGTTCAACAATCTCAACATTAAATGATTTTTCTTTTTATAACGTGTGTACAGATAAGTAAATATAAGATCTCATATTCAAATCATATAGTTCACAACATACCTTGCTGATACCATATGATACCTTTATAAGTAAATATAAGATCTCATATTCAAATCATATAGTTCAATGAGTCCATTAGGTTCGAGCGTCGTAAACTTTGCTCTGATACCATATGTAGTTTCCCTCTTAGCCCCTCATGCCAATATGTGCAGGAAAAAGAGGGTAAATTTTTTGTTTCGTTATTACTAAAAGGGGTTCAACTTGTTAGTGACAAACTTTACAAGAAATTTCACATCAAATATGTCAGAAACCATGTGCATTGTAAAACAAATTCCTTTTAATGTAATTCACAACATGTCATCATCATAGTGTACTCAAAATGACTTACTATGCATACCATAAAATAGTAAGTTAACAGTAACATCTTTTATTATCTTTTTACAGTATTACCTTCCATTTGCACTATAGGATCACATGTACAGAAATTATGATGAAGAAATTAAAACATTCACACACATCACACAGAGACACCAATACTCAAGCGAATATAAACATAATGAGGCGCAACATGAAAAGACACCGAAGTACATGGTTCGCCCCAAACTCGGGGTTACGTCCACCAAATAGTCATATCATGTGACATTTATTCTCATAAAAAGTTACAATATGCACACCATGCTTTCTTTTCCTTTCTCATGGACTCCCTCTCTAGGAGTAAATCCTTAGTCTCTACTAACAAAAACAGAGGTCCTTGTGAATTGTCAGGTAACAATCATTCTCATCATAAACTCAAGACTAAACCTCTTTTACTTAATCCTTCTTAAGCAGTCATCAACCTGTCCATGACAGATCTTTACCTTTGCCTGTTAATACAAAAGAAGGAGAAGGTTGATAACTAAGCACAATGAGGGTTAATAATTCAGTACAAACAACCACTAGTATTAGGGCTGATAATTTAAGTCACGAGAACCTCTAGGATACCCTTTTAAAGATTTCTCTTTTGAAAACCGAATGGATCATGTATAAGAGATTTTCCAACACAGTAGCACACTTGCTCATATTTTATGAGCTGGATTTCAAAGATGCCAACGAATGAGTAGCAATGCTCAAGTTCAAATGCAAAGACATGAATAACATTGGACACATAAAATCCATAAAATCACAAACAAAACAAGTGAACATCAATAATATATCATTAATCGATAATCGTGCTCATGCCCATCCATTTTATATACAATAGGGCGGTTATGGTCTCCTATAAGAAAATCGTATGCGCCATCCCAAATGCAGAGACATAAGTAAAAACGACTGAGCATCAATATATACCAATAATTGATAATTGGGCTCATGCCCATCATATTTATTTAATAGACAACAGAGCTGTTATGGTCTCCTATATAAAAAAAACTTTATGCACAGTCCCAAATGTAGAGACACAAATAAAAACGATTGAACATCAATGTATACCAATATTTGATAAACGTGCTCATGCCCTTAATATTTGTTTAAAAGACAATAGAGCGTTATGGTCTCCCATATAACAAAAAATTGTATGCACAGTCCCAAATTCAGAGACATAAATAAAATTGCACAAGTAAAGAAAACCATAAGATCTCAACCCAATGACTGAACAACAATATATACCAATAATTGATAATCCTGGAACAAAAGAAATCAATGAAAGGAAATGTTCCATCACACACATATCTCAACAAATAGGGAGATTAACTCAAAAGCAATCTATGAATTCATAAAAATCCCATGCGAAGGAGTGGCCACCCATCCTTCATCTTAACGGGAATATAAGCTGAATCGAAACCCAGTTAAATCCTATATATATATATATGTAATATATCTACCTCAGGTTTCAATCTGAGACCCCTTAATTCATTTAGCAAACAACCAGAGTTAAAACAGTTATATTATGATATAACACACATAATCTTATCTCCAACGCAAGCTTGCATATAGAGATGTCACGGTTGTACCACTAGACTCCTGGGTACTCCAAAGGGCGCCTACCCAAGGGAACATCCCTACACAAAATTCCCAGTGCTAACTCACAAGGATATCAATAGAATGTTTTAAGAAAATGAGGGCATTAATAGCTAACATCCTTCCTTTATCTAGACATTAGCACTGTCTACAAGGCCCAGAACCCCAAAATGAAATGGGTAGTGCTATGGAGCAGAGGCATGAGTATTTTTGTCACTGTGTTTTGGTGCAGGAAGTCACTCCCCTCACCACGTTGTTATCTGACCTAAGTGCATACCTTTCGCACTTATATGGTAGCATCCGGCACAACCATCCTCGTGTTAGTTTTTCCCAAAAATCATCCCTCTTATCCCATACTTTACAGACTAGCGAGTATTCCCTTCCTTTCAATTTTGTTCCTTTCTCTTTCCCAACGAATCGAAGCCACCCTTATATAAAGGTAAAAATGCCAGCGGTACTTTTTACAGCCATCATGATTTTCCTCCCATCCATGGCTGTGAATCAGGCAATTATAATAACTGATGAACATTAGCAGTAAAAAAGTTCAGGGATTTCAGCATACTAAATGGTTGTGAATCCGGGTAATCTTTTATAAATGGTTGAAAATCAGAAATCGAGGAATGAGTTAATGCTGTTCAACATCGCCCAGTAATTAGCTGGCATAGCGTCCCCTTAGATAATCGATTCCATCCAGCCATCAATAATGCCTCCACTATTTAAATGCTATAATCCACATAAGCTTAATTAGAGTTGATAATTTTCCTCCACCAATCAAGGCATAGTGATATAACGAATTTCAACTACGGCATGATGCATTGTTCATATGACCATTCACACGCCATGCGAGGTTGTACATCATGTTTTTTTCCATTATCTTATTTTCATTAAGATTATGATTGCATCTCTATTATTAATATTGCATTTCATTGATGCCATTATTTCTTATGTTAACAACGAACTATTTTGTAACGCTTGCAAAAATGAAATGGTGAGTTGTTTTTCTTTTACATTTTTCTCATATATGAAATTCCTCTCATCACTAGCTATTGATGATAATATATGTATGTATATATAATTTATTTTTCTATAACTTCCACTAATATCCTTATATAGGAGGAATTAGTTTCACTATAACTGCTACAATATTGTATGTATGCTCTACATATAATATATGTACTTATGTGGTTTGCTTCACCATATATTACATGTTCTACATACAATATATAACACAAATACATATATGTCTCCAACATATACATACTATTCTCCAATATTAAATATATATGTTTCCACATATAGTACATCCATGTATGAGGCTTGTCTTTATATGTAACAAAATATATATATCTATATATATCTGTAACATTATATGTTCAATATACAATATATATCACAAATATATATATGCCTCAAATATATATATAATTCTCCATTATTATGTATATAGGGTTCCACTATTACATGTATGAGGTTTGTTTCACCATGTACCTTTCCATGATTATATGTAACTTTATATGTTCTACATATAATATATTTATCTATATGTATGCGATTTGTTTCACCATGTGATGTCTCATTATTATAGGTAACATTACATGTTCTACAAATAATACATATCTCAAATGTATTATATTCGGCATACATATAATGTTCTTCATTGTTATAATAATGTTAGAATGTCTCATGTGCCCTTGACTTACGTGCGGTGGGAGTAACCTCATTGTGGTGAGGGTTTTTCTATTCCTCATGGACGCATTTATGATTCATTTCTATTTTTATGAGTCGTAGTCTCTCTTAGGTCTTCAAGGTGGGAGGGGGATGTTACATCCTTTCCCCCTAGAATTAACACTGTCCTCGGTGTTACTTGTTCGTCATCCTTGACCTTGCTGGCCCTCTTTGCTTATTTTCACATTCTGGTGAGCGAAATCCAGTTCTGCTCCTTAACCTCTTCTCCGCTAGACCTACGAAGACTATCCACAGAACTTACATACTTTAATACTTATATGAATGAGGACTGCATTATGTTCCCAACTTGAAGCACTACATAGATCTGCATCCTATTGACAAGAATGTATAACCAACAATTTAACATAATTTAGTTTCATCTTTGCTTCACATTTACACATTAAGACATGTAACCGTTTAATGACCTGGAAAGTTGCTAACACATCTTTCATTTTAGTTATCTTTCGAAATATCCGTGGAGTTCTTTTTTACAAATTTTTTGGTGGACTTATGTCTATTTCTAAGGTTACTCTCCCTTTTGACCACTAGTCAAAAGTTTTCTCCTCGGTGACATCAGACGGCGTCCTGTCTTCTCGATGTCCAGTTTTTCCTAGGTCTTTTTGCCACGCCATATGCCTAACACCAATGTGCTCATGTGGAAATCGCTTGCCTAACACCATTGTGCTCCCATAGCATATATGGCTAACACCAATGTGCTCACACGGCAATCACTTGCCTAACACCATTGTGTTCCCATAGCACTCAAATTTTTTCTTGTTCGTATTCGGTATAAATTTAACCTTTACTATTTGTAACGCACCCTCCCTTCGTGCTTAACATGAATTTACTATCATTGTCCCAATTTGTGAATCGGCCACATGGTCAGTCAAACCATTCATGGACAAGCCAAAATTTCAATAATTAATTATCAGTATTTCATGATTTGCAGCAATTTTAAATCATCAAGCACGAGTTATATAACCATGTAGATTATCTAGAAAAAGAAAATTTACTCCTTACTCTTCCACTTATAGACGCACGAGAATTTTATACACCGCAATGCACATCGATTGCATCAATGGTCATAATCTTGATGAAACCTACAATGTCAATATATCATCATCCATGGTTAATCCTTGGTTTATGAAAACTCAAAATTCATCAATAAGTAAGACATTACCCATACTTAACCTTATTAATTAAGGTATTGAATTACTAACAACCAATTCCAGCTGATAGTATCCCTAGCATATCTTGCAATATTAGCATAACGCATTTTACAACATTCATAAATTATTCTCAACATCTATATCTTCAGACATCCTTACTCATCTATGTTTGGGTATTTGTTGGTGAAGGGATATTCCAACTTTATTCCATATTCATGAATGGTGATGCTAGGGGCACGAACCTTCCAATATCATTAGTAACTTAAAGTGAAACATAATTTCATGTCTCGGCTACTTATGTCCTATCGTACAACTTTTCAGCTCATCCAAATGCGAACCTTTTCATAGGTGCACTCTTTCTACACAACCAGTAACATTAGGTACAACACACCATGCTTTTTACCTTAGATGGATTGTAGGCCAAGTCCATAAGCCATCTGGTTCCCTTTTGAAGAAATTCTGTAATGAATGAAAAAAGTCAATAATGCTAATGAATATGTATAAATAGCTGCATAACCCAAATCTTTGCATACTAATAATTACATTCAAAGGATACATTACAACAGTGGTGTTAATGTAACTAACTTGAATTATTTTCCCAACTATTTTGAAAATCAAGTCCTAGCCTTACCTACCATCTATTTAGTATTCTAAGGATTTTCAACATTCACAAGCTAGCCAGCAACTTTTGACGAGGATGTTAACAGCTATTGTTATACTCAATTTTTTTTTGAAACCAAATTTACTCCTCTCATCTTTCACTTATTGTGTGCAACAACGAACCATTTCTATGTTTATTAGTTCATGATAACGAGACTAGATTAATAATATCAAAACATAATTCTTCCTTACGACATATGCAATCATAGCTATTTTGACTAGCATGTGATCATGTGATTTTAAAGGAAATCTCATGTTCCCGCCTTTCATAAAAGGGGTGTTTCACATTAAACAAATTTTATTTAATGGCAGCTTTAATACCTCTAACATTTTTGATATAATTTGTATTTGTACAATCTTGACCATATAATATAATCCGTTTAGCATAGCTACTATTTTAGTGTTACTTTCCTTTGCTTAAACCATTTTACTAAAGTTGCGACAAATCTTGTAGAGTGTCAAGGCAATACGACAACTCCTAAATGGTCAACTTATTAACTTGTCTTTAACCACTCCGTTGATATCTTCAAGGGATGTCTACCTAAGCCTTCTAGACCTAAGTGACTACATTATATATCCAACATAACTTGATACTCAAGTCTTAATGCATGTATAGACCATCTCGAAGGTTCTATAACTAAATTTCTTAGACTGGTCATTCTTAAACTGATATAGTTACTATATTCATGTACCTTAATAGAAACTTTCCAAAACTTTTATGAAGTAAATTCTCACATATCCAATTATCGAAGCTATGTTTTTCCAAAATTCAATATAATTAATCAAATGTTATCATCCTGGTGACCTTCCATAATAAACCAGGAATCATACAGACTCCAAATGTTACTTTTCCACTAAGGATTCCACCAAACCCCATGTGATACTACTTCTTGAAATCCTGCGCACCTGCTCACAAATTCTTTCCCAAAATAAGTTGCATCATACTCTCATAATATACCTGTGTATCATATAACAGAATATAATAGAATATACATGTGTATCATATCAATGATTCTACTCCCTCTTCAAATATCCTTTCTTGATGTGTTAATATTATGCACTTAATCTTACTAAAACAATTTCAACTGGTACTTTACTCATTAATATGTATGAAAATCAACATAAGTACAATTTGCATAGATATGTTGCATCAGGCCTAATACTGTCTTCACTTTCCCATTCACCAATCAAACTTATAACATTTCCTGCATTTCAGTTCATGCAATTAACTTCATGCATTGCACATAATCATGAGAACACCCGTGCAAACTAGTTCAACGATCTCAACATTAAACGATTTTTCTTTCTATAATGTGTGTACAAATAAGTAAATATAAGATCTCATATTAAAATCATATAGTTCACAACATACCTGTATGTCAATGAGTCCATTAGGTCCGAGCGTTGTAAACTTTGTTCTGATGCCATATGCAGTGTCCCTCTTAGCCGTTGATGCCAATATGTGCGGAAAAAATAGGGTAAAGTTTTTGTTTCGTTATTACTACAAAGGGGTCCAACTTGTTAGCGGCAAACTTTAGAATAAATTTCACATCAAATATGTCAAAAACCTTGTGCATTGTAAAACAAATTCCTTTTAATGTAATTCATAACATGTCATCATCATAGTGCCCTAAAAATGACTTACTATGCATACCATAAAATAGTAAGTTAACAGTAACGTTTTTTATTATCTTTTTACAGTATTACCTTCCATTTGCACTACAGGATTGCATGTATAGAAATTACGATGAAGAAAGTAAAACATTCAGACACATCACACAGAGACACCAATACTCGAGCGAATATAAACATCATGAGGCGCAACATGAAAAGACACTGAAATACGTGGTTCACACCAAACTCAGGGTTACGTCCACCAAACGGTCATATCATGCAACATTTGTTCTCATAAAAAGTTACAATATGCACACCATGCTTTCTTTTCCTTTCTCATCGACTCCCTCGCTAGGAGTAAATCCTTAGTCTCTAATAACAAAAATAGAGGTCCTTGTGAATCGTGAGGTAACAATCATTCTCATCATAAACTCAAGACTAAACCTCTTTTACTTAATCTTTCTTAAGCAGTCATTAACCTGTCCATGATAGATCTTTACCTTTGCCTGTTAATACAAAAGAAGGAGAAGGTTGATAACTATGCACAATGAGGGTTAATAATTCAGCAGAAACAACCAATAGTATTAGGGCTGATAATTTAAGTCACGAGAACCTCTGGCCTACCCTTTTAAATATTTCTATTTTGAAAACCGAATGGATCATGTATAAGAGCCTTTCCAACACAATAGCACACTTGCTCATATTTTATGAGCTATATTTCCAAGAAGCCAACGAATGAGCAGCAATGCTCGAGTTCAAATGCAAAGACATGAATAACATTGGACACATAAAATCCATAAAATCACAATCAAAACAACTAAACATCAATAATATATTATTAATCGATAATCGTGCTCATGGCCATCCATTTTATAGACAATAGGGCGGTTATGGTTTCCTATAAGAAAATCATATGCACCGTCCCAAATGCAGAGACATAAGTAAAAACGACTGAACATCAATATATACCAATAGTTGATAATCGGGCTCATGCCCATCATATTTTTAATAGACAACCGAGCGTTATGGTTGAGTATGAAATCATAAGCACAGCTTCAAACCAACTACGACCTAAATCGTGCTCATGCCCATTAGATTTATTTAATAGACAACAGTGTCATTATGGTCTCCTACATAAAAAAATCTTATGCACAGTCCCAAATGCAGAGACACAAATAAAAATGACTGAACATCAATATATACCAATATTTGATAATCCTGCTCATGCCCTTCAGATTTACTTAACAGACAATAGAGCGTTATGGTCTCCCATATAAAAAAATTCGTATGCTCAGTCCCAAATTCAAGGACATAAATAACATTGCACAAGTAAAGAAAACCATAATATCTCAACCCAAGGACTGAACAACAATAAATACCAATAATTGATAATCCCAGAACAAAAGAAATCAATGAAAGGAAATGTTCCATCACACACATATCTCAACAAATAGGGAGATTAACTCAAAAGCAATCCATCAATTTGTAAAAATCCCATGCGAAGGAGTGGCCACCCATCATTCATCTTAACGTGAATATAAGCTGAATCGAAACACAGTTAAATCCTATATATATATATATATATATATATGTAATATATCTACCTCAGGTTTGAGTCTGAGTCCCCTTAATTCATTTAGCAAACAACTAGTGTTAAAACAGTTATATTATGAGATAACGCACATAAGCTTACCTCCAGTGCAAGCTTGCATATAGAGATATCACAGTTGTATCACCAGACTCCTGGGTACTCTAAACGATGCCTACACAAGGGAACGTCCCTCCACAAAATTCCCAGCGCTAACTCACAAGGAGATCAATAGAATGTTTTAAGAAAATGAGGGCGTTAACAGCTAACAGCCTTCCTTTATCTAGAAGTTAGCGCTATCTACAAGGCCCAGAACCCCAAAATGACATGGTTCACACTATGGAGTAGAGACATGAGTATTTTTTTCACTACGCTTTGGTTCAGGCAGCCATTCCCCTCACTGCGTTGTTCTCTGACCTAAGTGAATACCTTTTGCACTTACATGGAAGCTTCCGGCACAACCATCCCGGTGTCCGTTTTTCCAATGATCATCCCTCTTATCCTGTATTTAATAGACTAGCGAGTATTTCCTTCCTTTCAATTTTTTTCCCTTCTCTTTTCCAACGACTCAAAGCCATCCTTATATCAAGGTAAAAATCCCAGCGGTACTTTTTATAGCCATCATGATTTGCCACCCATCCATGTCTATGAATCAGGCAATTATAATAACTCATGAACGTTAGTAGTCAAAAAATTCAGGGATTTCAGCATACTAAATGGCTATGAATCTAGGTAATCTTTTATAAATGGCTGAAAATCAGAAATCAGGGAATGAGTTAATGCTATTCAACATCGCCCGGTAATTAGCTAACATAGAGTCCCCTTAGATAATCAATTCCAGTCAGCCATCAATAATGCATCCACTATTTAAATGCTATAATCCAGGGAAACTCAATTAGCATTGATCATTTTCCTAAACGAATCAAGGCATAGTGATATAAGGAATTTCAACTACGGCATGATGCATTGTTCATATGACTATTCACATGCCATGCGAGGTTGTACCTCCTGTTTTTTTCCATTATCTTATTTTCATTAAGATTATGATTGCATCTCTATTATTAATATTGCATTTCATTGATGCCATTATTTCTTATGTTATCGACGAACTATTTTTCAACGCTTGCAAAAATGAAATGGTGAGTTGTTTTTTCTTTTACATTTTTCTCATATATGAAATTCCTCTTGTCACCGGCTATTGATGATAATATATATATGTAGATAGGATTTATTTTTCTATAGCTTCCACTAATATCCTTATATAGGAGGAATTGGTTTCACTATAAGTGCTACAATATTGTATGTATTATCTACATATAATATATGTACTTATGTGGTTTGCTTCGCCATGTATTACATGTTCTACATACAATATATATCACAAATATATACATGTCTCCAACATATATATACTATTCTCCAATATTAAATATATATGGTTCCACATATAGTACATACATGTATGAGGCTTGTCTTTATATGTAACAAAATATATATATCTATATATGTCCCTAGTTATATATATACTATTCTCCATTAACATATATATATAGTTCCACATATAATACATATATGTGTGAGTTTCGTCTCACCATTGTATGTAACATTATATGTTATTCATTTACTATATACCTCAAATATATATGTCTCCAATATATATATACTATTCTCCATTAATATATATATAAGGTTCCATTATTATTACCATGTAATGTTGTAACATTATATGTTCAATATACAATATACATCACATATATATATATGCCTCCAATATATATATAATTCTCCATTATTATGTATATAGGGTTCCACTATTATATGTATGAGGTTTGTTTCACCATGTACCTTTCCATGATTATATGTAACTTTATATGTTCTACATATAATATATTTATATATATGTATGTGATTTGTTTCACCATGTGATGTCCCATGATTATAGGTAACATTACGTGTTCTACAAATAATACATATCTCAAATGTATTATCTCCATCATACATATAATGTTCTTCATTGTTGTAATAATGTTAGAATGTCTCATGTGCCCTTGATTTACTTGCGGTTGGAGTAACCTCATTGTGGTGAGGGTTTTCTATTCCTCATGGACGCATTTATGATTCATTTCTATTTTTATGAGTCGTAGTCACTCTTAGGTCTTCAAGGTGGGAGGGGGATGTTACAAGTCTTAAGTATTAAATATGATTTATCTATACTCGTTATGAAAAAATCATAGGCATATTCCAACATATGAAAACATTTAAGTGTAACATAGAATTTGGGCATGCTTGACTATGACTATGAAATCTTGAATCAAAACAAAGTAGACAACTATAGACATATTAAAATAATAATATGCTAAATTTGTTGGGTTTCAAAAATAACTTTTCCTCGACACCTACCTTTGGGAAGAAGTCCATGGAATATTTTTAGTGAGATGAATATTCATTGGATATTCTTTGTGGAACATTCCCTAATGGGAGGAACAACAAAGTGTAGAGTTCTGTAGCTAAGGTCCCAAGTCTTAGGAGGCATCTACTCTACCAAAATCAAACAAGATTGGACATAGCCTCATCACTTTTAATACAAACCATGTGGAATGTAAGACCACAACAAGAATGGAACCTGAATGAGTGGAACATAGAATACCACAAGAGGTACATTGCAATGATTGGATGCCAACTTTTCTTGATTCCAAAATTAGTAGAATAAAGCACCTCCCCATGCCCCAAATTACACCGAACCTTTTTAGTGAGAATAGAACCCCAGTAAATAGTTATGCTCTCACCACAACACAATGAACAAATGTCCATTGGAAAAGATTCATATGTTTTGTGGGAATGTGTCCCCACCTTTAAATCCTATTGTAACATCCCTCGCCACCTCGACCTAGAACTCACAGCGTAAGTGAACATCATTGTAAGTATCGACTATAAAACTCTGTCAAGTTGTGGTTATAATTGATAGGGTTAATGACTGGAAGCTTCAAATGACTAAAATGACATTTGTCGACGAACCCACTAGGGGGAAGGGCCTGTCCAGACAAGGGGAACCGAGAAACTCATTGAATGATTGACATGTGTGTGTAAATGCTAAGTGAATAGAGAGTAGTGTCTAATTACTAGCGTGATAGTCTTTGGTATCTATAGGGGAGTTGATTAAGAAAAAAAAAACCAATGTCTTATTTATTAAGGGAGCAAGGGGACCATGCAACAGTTGAAGTATGGAGAGCTAACTGTTATATTAATTTACATACTTCCTTATGTATAGTTAAAAAGCTCTTTTATACCACATTATATATGCTGAAATAATTTAAGGCTAATATGACAATTACTCTTCAACATCTATATATTTATATATATTAAAAAGATAGCACAATGGGATACATTTGTAAGAAAAGCATATTGATACACAACCATTATTAAAGGAAAAACCTTTAGAAGTCAAAATCTTTCCCCTTCATATGTTGTGGAGCATCATATTTTGCTATATATGTATATAGAATGGGACATTATTTGGCATTATTTTTAAATGTGTGAATAATTTGGTAATGAGTAGTTTTTCATATGAGAGCTTTATATTATAAAAATGGAAATGTTCCACAAACAACCTCAAGCACTATCAGAAATTGAAAAGGGTTAATATAATTAAAATAGAAAAGGTAGTGTAGTCAAAGGAAAAAGCAAAGGATACTATGAGGTATAATTGGAAAGGTTAAAAAAATACCAAAAGAGAAGTGATTTAGTTGCCGAGTTATGGGCAATATCATTTATCCCACATACTCTAGGGAAGGAAAAGGAAAATGCTATGAACTTATTAAAAAAGAATAAGTACGAAGGGTGAGAGCACGCTCCTGTAGGCCACGGAAGCCTACTAAAGAGATCGTGGTTGACAAATATTTTCATTATGAAGGGAATTTAGAAGTTTTGCTTGGTCGAGTCCTTATTAAGGAAAAATCCACTGCTTTCCTTTATATTTTGTCCATTGCATGCTGTTTGATCATTTTATAAGTGGAAATAAGCTAGCCACCTTATACGTTGCTCCTTACATATATGTTTATGCTAAAGGCAGTATCGCGGGTCCGACAAATTTTCTGTGTGTGATATATCCTCCTTTTTAAGCTACATGTGGAATCACAGTTCTTGAAGACCATCCTGGTATACTGGTTATTTAGAAGGTGGTATCGCGGGTTTGGCAATTTTTCTGCGTGTGATATATCCCCTTTTTAGCTGGATGTGAAATTGTAGTATGCTGGTTATTTGCATAGGGTATTATTACGCTGAAGGTGAATTCGTAGATTGAAGATGCCATCGTTGTTTGTTGTTACTACACACGGTTTGTTGAGTCGGATGTGAAATCGTAGATTTCAATGCCCATCTTATTCTGTTGTTTATTGCATATAGTGTTACATTGGTGAATGTGAAAGCACAGATTGAGAAGGCTATCCTGGTATGTTATTTCTTGCATATAATTTTTACAGGATGAATGTAAAATCGCTATGTCCTTTTGTATGGCCCAACGTAAAAACGCTAACTGAGTAGCTGGCTTAAATTAATTTTTAATCCTGAGCTTTCATGGTCCCCAGCTTATTGTTTTGGATCTGTATGGGATGAATAGCTGAGAGTATCCATTTCTGTATGTTACTTTTCGGCATGATGGGATTGCATAGAGGTTTAATGGCTGAAGGTGGAGTCGCAGATCTAGAAGAATGCTTTGCATGTTAATTAAATTTTTTATACCTATATGCAAAATCTGAAAATCGCTAACCCAGATGGATAGTTAGCCTCTACATTTGTTTTTGCACTCACCGATTTTGAAATCACAGATCCTCTTACTCGTTTGAAGAAATCCACATCGTAGCCTTTCGTACGGATGAAAACAAGTAAGATCATGCCCTAGATTTTGAATAGATATTTTAAATCTGTCTCCATATTTGTTTTCTTTAAAAATGGTAATCCTTTTGACCTATAAGATTCTGGAAAAAACTGTTGACTATTTCTGGAATAAAAATATATTTGTGAGGAACCTCTTCGGCACGAGCTGATGACCATACCCTTTCAGAATTGTTTCCTGTCTTATCTGCATTCGAAGGATTTATTCTATCTATATGCTTCTTGCAGTTTTGTAAAACCTTGTTTACTCCTTGGTTCCTTATTTCTATGATAGCTGGTGCACGACCCTAAATTACAGTAAATGTATTGCTGTCCTAGTTAAATTATACTGCAGTTGCAGTTAAATTCATTCCGATCTTGCGATCTTTAGGATGTTGTTGTTATCTTAAGTATATATATATATATATATATATATATGTATGTATGTATGTATGTATGTATGTATGTATGTATATATATTTTCTGCACTAGAGATTAATCTATTGTTTTGTAGATATCAGTATGTTTTTGATAGACTTGGTATAGCGATATGAAATTGCATGTTAGCACAGTAGTTGGGTTCATAACACACAATAACACATCCATACTTCATGGGAACATCAAGCAAAATCCATCAATTCAATTAGTAGGATTATCTAATACATCAAGCAATTACACTTGTACACTTGTACTGTGAAATAAGGGAGTGTTGTATTATGAACAATCTAGAGTAATGGCCAGATATGGGTAGCTGGTTAGTACTATGTTGATAAAAGGTGTGGTCAAACCATAAAACATGTTTAGAACATTTGGGGACGTTCCCTTTACCTTAGTGGGTTCGTCGCCCAAGCTCGGGGGTGACTCTAGGCGAGATAACACATGCCAGATGGATTCAGTTGGTTGGGTGGAAAGTCGAAGTCGAGCTTTCAATTGGTCCATTCTTTTAAATTATAAAATGAAGTTTTAGTTACTAGTTGTTAGCGTTAGTTATTAAAGTGTCTAGAGGCATTAATAAAATGAGTAAACTTCACGACAAGTTTAGTGGCATTTATATTTTCCTCTTTGAATAGTTGAATATTTTAAAGACTAAGTTGTGAAGCGTAGGGAAGGTGTCGTAATGAGGATGCAAATGATGAAAGTATGGTAGGGAATCATACAGTATATATGTATTCGATTATGCAATAGATTATTTTATTTTATTCATCAAACTGTAACTATATAACCCTGTTGTATCTTAACAGCCGCCTCGGGGATTCTTGTCCCTTCGCATGTTGCTTGTGCTTGGAAGAGAGATGAATGCTATAAGATTGGTGATATGGATTTTATTCATGCATAATTAAAATTGTTGATATAGATATGTATCATTACAAGGACTATTACATGAACAAATAATTGTATCTATCATTCCTATGTTAATTATTACTATTGAATAACCTATGAATTGAGAAAGATCTCTTAATTGTGATTGTATAGAATTATTGAAGTGCTTGTAGGACAAGTAGTCGAATCATACTACAATGACAAGAACTCAAGGTAAATAGAAATGAACTCATGTAAATTATAAATGAACATAACCTACATGTACTTGTGTATGTCTCCTGTATAGTCTGGTTGTAAAGTAAGTGACAAATGGAGGTAGGGAAAATAACCTCCTGGTATTCCTTGCTTGTAGTATGAAATGTCCTTATGACTTAAGTTGGTTTAAGAGGTTTGCAAAGTAGCATGAGGATCACATGCGAAAATAAAGAATATGTATGTTATATTTTGGTATTCCTTAAGGATGTTTTATGGTCAAACAACATAAAAATGAGTTTAATCCAATTGGTATAACTAAGTCTTTCTGATGTAGAGTAAAACAGTTTCGTATTCCTTCTTAGAATCAATTCTAGTTCATTTGGGATGTCACAATTTGAGTGTCCTTGATGTTGTTATCTTAGGTGCTTTTGGTATATTACCTTTTTATTTGTTCTTATGGTGAGGATGTTGTAGAAAGTATTCTTATGTATGAATTGAATCTAAGAAGGACTATTTAGGGAAGGTTGCTCCTTAATCCTTATAGAGACGATAGATAGTCTAACAGGGGATAAAAGCCAGATTTCTATTTTGTACAGGAAGGTAATACTGTAAAAAGATAATTAAAAAAATGGTACTGTTGTCTTACTATTTTATGGTATGCATAGTAAGCCATTTTTAGGGCACTATGATGATGACATGTTGTGATTTATATTAAAGAGAATTCTCAAATGACTGTTTTACAATGCGCATGGTTTTTGACATATTTGATATGAAATTTTCTTATAAAGGTTGGGTGCTAACAGATTGGACTCCACTATAGTAATAGTGTAAACAAAAACTTTTCTCCGCACATATTTGCACCTAGGTACAAGAGGGACATTACATATGGTATCAGAGCAAAGGTCGAAACACTTGGGCCTATCTGGGCTCAAAAATGAATTTACCTATTTTGTTTTTGTAAATTGACGATCAAGTTGGCTTGAGATAATAGGAATCAATGGACTCATGTTGATCTACAACAAAAGTACCGTAAAGTGCAGCAACTTCAAGTAATTATGTATTGGTTGACCTTGTAGTGTTGCAGGAATAGCCTCTCCACTTCAATGTAAGGCCCAACTAGGTAAGTACATAGGTATGTTGATATTTTGTTTATTTTGAAGATTTTTTTATCCACAATTAAGACAAGTGTATCCTCTCCTTTTGATTTGCACAAAAAAATTGGTAAAGGTATGGAAGTCTGCATAAATGCGCACAAGACAAATAAATTTATTTGAGAAGCAACCTTTAGGGCTTAAATTCATAGTTGGTTTGGCCTCTAATGAACTGATACATATTGGTAACGAACTCGTGAATATGAATTTAAAGTTTTGTACCTTTTGTTTGCTATTCAACAATGAATAAAATTGTATAATGAACTGATACATATCGGTAAGGAACTGGTGAATAGGAATTTAAAGTTCTGTACCTTTTGTTTTTCTATTTAGCAATGAATAAAGTTGTATAATGAACTGATACATATTGGTAAGGAATTGGTGAATAGGAATTTAAAGTTCTGTACCTTTTGTTTGCTATTTGGAAATGAATTAAATTGTATAACGAACTGATACATATTGGTAAGGAACTAGTGAATAGGAATTTAAAGTTCTGTACCTTTTTGTTTGCTATTTAGCAATGAATAAAAAGGTGACTCATAAGGATATGTTTCCACTCTTTTTATAAGTCCCATCATGTCATGAAAAGTAAGTAAAAACTAACTTTACACCATTTTAGAAAAAGGGGAGTAAGATGACAAGGTAGCTATTAATGAATTTTGATGATTAAATCATTTAAAAGAGTAAATATATTACCCCAAAATCCTAGCAAGTGTAGCTAAATTCATTATGTGAAAATCTAACTGAGAACATAAGTGATGCTGAAAGGATGCCTATATTAAAAACACATATTGTTAGGATTATGCAGGTATACGAAAATATACCAAATGAATGTTAGTAGTAAGGAACAACTGCATAAATGCTAACACCTTTATGAACAAATTGTTGTTAACTAAGAACAATTGTTTCTCGTTGGGGGTAATAGATTCATAGGAACTACCGGTTCTCAAGTTTTGGGTGCATAAAAACAACATGAACAGACCCTTGATGCCCCCCCCATAGGTGAGCACAGCAATAGCATATGACCTTGCGGCCTAAATGGACATAAACTCGAAGTAAAAAATTATCATAGAATTGCTATCATTTTGCTTTTGAAATAGTGGTGAATGATGATATAAGATGCTATGTTGTGAACTGTTATAAAGTAGAACATGGTTTTCTTAAAGAATCTCCAATTAGATTCCATTAACTACTAAATGAGTGCTAAGTGAATGCAGAAACCGAATGAAAAAGTTGTGGTTAGATGCAATGTAATATCAGGCGTGCAAGAGAAGCTTAGGAAATCAGGCTGTGCAACATAGAGACTATTGATCTTTCATACGTATTCTCAAGGCATGAAACATTGTCACCACGAGGAAGTGGTGATGGAGGTAGTGGATGAAATCTACCTTGTTTTCCCCTGGGCCAGCAAGGGACCACTATGCATTCTGGGGATGCCTAGATGTAAGACATTTTAGTTAAGACTCATTCCGCACACACTGAGAGGACTATCACAAGAGTGGGAGGACTCTATGAAGAGAATAACCTCTAGGTGATATGGGTGTAACATACCCCAAAGCACCTCCAAGTAACTTTCCTTAAAGCTAGTGTAAATTTATCTTTTAAAGTACTGATTGTAAGATACTTAATCATAAAAAAAACCTTCATTTATTAAATAAGAATTCAAAACTATACATGAGTTTGTTTATTGCTTTGGAACTGAGAAGAGGATTACCTCTCTACATGTACATTTAACCTTGCTTGTATTATGTAAAGGAAAACAACTATGTATAGTATATCCATGTAATGTCCCTATCGTAAAACCCCTGAATGTGTTGGAAACTTTGAATATTATTGTACTTGATTTTTGTTGGTGAGGAGCTCAAGGCCAAGGCCCCACCAGTATGAATCATGTTATACACT
>LPNX010373532.1:377596-399014 GCA_001517045.1 Pseudotsuga menziesii
ATGTAGTTATATATGAATACAAATTTAAAAGGATAAAAGATCCAAGAAGTAAATTTTTTACATAAACCATTAATCAGATAAAATAAATATATTAATGAGATAAATGAGATAGTATATATATAAAGCGATATATATATATATATATATTCCATTCATGTGACAATGATGGTTTAATAAACAAATTTTCTCTTCTATATATTGGATGTGGATAGTTGAGAATAGGTATACAAAGGATATAACTATTAAACTATATGTTATATAGGTTATATCTTAAACTCAAAAATGGAATTTGAAATATGCATAATAATAATAACAAAACATTATCACACTGATTAATGTTTAAATCGACATGAGTAGATGAGGGCCTTGGGAATAATGAGAAATTGAGGGTGCAACTTTCTTGGAGGGAGTCAAGGGAATGATTCCTGTAATAAGAAAAACTCTGCATTATATCTTAAATAAATTTCAGACTGTGCAGCAAACTTTATGTCACTCTTCTCTTGCATAGCTAAGAGAAGAAACTCATTAATGTGCCGACGGCTATCAATCCGTAGAGAGAGATCAATATCCGCCTTTTAAAAAGGGGAGTTTCCGGCATTTGGAAAGGGGGAAGGGAAGACACGCTGAGCAGGGAGACAGTCACCAGCTTTGCCGTGTATTCAACGTTTTTGCATGCTGAGAGGAATTGTCAGGTATCTAAATGTTTAATTTTTTTTTATGGAGAAAGCTGTTGGAAATTTGGGGGGAGGGGAGCCTCATTTTGTCCTGGGGAAACGTTCTCTCCCAGTTGACCTTGCAGCTCATCGAGCCTCTAGATCCCATCATGATGAATCCGCGTGGGAGTTACAGGCATTCTCGCAATTGGGAAATCCTAGGGATAGCTAAAAGAGGAACGCATCTACATTTTCGATCCATAAATCCTGAAGGAATTCAACTGTGGATGGCGCGAGCAGTGCCATGTCTGCGCCTGGTTTTTTCCTCTGCCTAACTCAAACTTGTAAGTATGTCTACCACATTTCATGAACACCTTGCTAAGTCAGTTTTGTCTGTGGTATATGAGTTCTTGGGTCATAGGAATCTGACCTAGAATAATGTCTAAATTAGCATGGATTCTTTTCTGTCCACCGTAAGTCACCATAGGTGGGTCACCTTATACATATTTAGGAGTGTGGACAGATCTTTGTTTTGATTAAAATTTAGCAGAGAATTGATTACCAGTTAAACTCATGAAAAATTCAATCTCCCAGCATTGGATAAGGCCTGCGCTTGACCCTATTCATTTTCTGTCTGATTGGATCGTGTTTTTTCCAAGTGTGCATGCGCATGGAGGTCAGGCCATTCTTGTTTTATATTATGCGGTCTTCTATCAGTCTGGTCCTCCCTTTTTTGCATGCTTAAGGATGGTATTTACGGTGGCCAGCCTAGTCCAACCTTCGACTGGGACGTTAACCAAACTCCTCCTTACCAGTGCCCTTTTTTTCTTATTGCATTCGAACTGGGAAGATCATCCATTTGGGCCACGTGCTTATTGTCTGGTCTCGGTTCTTGGATGAATCTCCATAGTCCCTCCTACCCAAATGGCCATCTTTGTGTGTTTTAGTTTGAGGTCAAATGCTTATTTAATCTGCGTTTTTCTCTTCAAGGTTTGGTGTCCATGTGGCACAGTCTGCTCGGCAAAAATGAGTAATCGTAGAATTTCTAATACACACTACAGAAAATAAAATTCACAACTGGATGTGATATTAAAAATTACACGCCCTCTCTTATGACAACCAAAAATCGAATGAATTCTGTGCGCCTACCATATGCTACACTCTTCTAGTGTTCTATTAAAGATATGTAATAGTTCTTCTAAGATGGACAACGGACCTCTCTATTGAAATCGTGTTCGAATTTAACCTCTAAAATGATGGATAAATTGCACAGTAGGATCTTAGAATAAAAAGGAAGTATATACCAAGCTTTTATGCACTAATATACATCACCATTTTTCATCTAAATAAGGCCAGAATATGTAAGGGATAGTAGATACAGCATTCCCTCTTTCTTCCCATAAACAGAATCATTCCATTTTTGTAAGTCTCAAATTTATTTGATACATAGTCCATGTATTGCAAAGGGGTAGGAAGGAAATTATGCTTATTTGATCATCTGTCGGAGCCCAACTTATGAATTTGCTGGTTATTGATGCCAAATTCATGCCTTGTCTAGGCTTCATGACTTAGTTATTGTTCTCAAGTTCTTCTGATTTTCTGAATTCCACATGAGTAGGTTTAATATGAAGTAGAAGGTCTACCACATGAGTAGGTTTAATATGAAGTAGAAGGTCTATAAGGTGCTACTATTCATCTCATATTGTTCCCAATTGAGAACTTTGTTTTGGTTCTTGTAAAGAAAAGGCTCAGCAGGTGAGAGGCTCAGTAGAATCTGAATTACATGAGGATCTTAGGAAATAACATTGAAACACTCTCGAAGAGAGAGTCGATGAAAATGATGGAAAAGTGTTGCAACAATAATGTTGCAGATTGTAACCTCTGAATGAAGTGAATCACTAATAAATTAAATGCCACATGATGTGACCTTTTGTGGACGTAGCCCACGGATCGGGTGAACCACCTACATTGGCTTGTCTTTTGTGTTTATGTCTATTCTTCTTGTATTGTATTGTATATTTCACTTTGTTCTGCAATTTTGTCCTTTGATTGAAAACTTTAGAAAATGAAAATCACTTAAAATATAATAATGTAATGATGATTTCTTGCTATGGCACTAGGATGATGAAATGTCTGTCATGATGTTTTCTTGCTATGGCACTAGGATGATGAAATGTCTGTACACTGTTTAGTGTTTTACGTAATTAAATAATTGAGATCACATTAAGATGTTGTAACCAACACCATTGAGAATGTTGTTGAATTGAATATATGTGGTAATAGGAGTGGAAGCACTCCTCTTATTTCCATTAGTTAGAATCATAGCAAATATTCTTTCAAGTATAATATCTTTGCTTAAGGGGATAGTGGTTCTGCAACTCATGTATCCTTAATGACGGGTACATCCTAGATAAACATTTACGATTTATTTAAAGACTTCCATCACCTCATAGACATGTATGTTAGTCAAGAAACAACAAGTCATCGTATGTTGAGATTTGGGTATGTTACAGAATAATGGTATTTAACTAACATGAATTCATGGCACTTAGGATGTTGCTAAGAGGAAAGGTATAAGATGGTATGGTTTGAAGTTAAAACTTCAATAGAAAAACTATAATATAAAGGACTGTTAAAATATGTGAATGCATAAAGGAATTTACCAAGTTTTCTTGATGTGTGATATATTCGTTTTGTGTACCCTTGTTGTATTTGACTCATGTTATTGTCAGATGGTAATGAAGGAATGCTTGCAAGAGCATGTGGATTTTGACATCATCACATTTGTGTGGGAATATTTCATGGAAATGCCATGTAAAGTCTAACACAAACGTAATTGACTCATTTTCAGTAGCAATGAAACACATAATTTACCCCTTTTCACACATGGCGGTAATAAGGTACAATGGGTATGTTACAATCCATCTCAGCAATCAAAACACAATTTGATTGAAAGTTTTCATGCAATTAGAATTATGGGCAAAAACAATTGGATTGAAAGTTTTCATGCAATTAGAATTATGGGCATCCCTCACAAACATTAAATTCCTACATAAGAAAGAGAATGTGTATTTTTACTGCAAAAGATGCTTCCATGCAAATATGTACTTTATGTAATTCAATAGTGAATCTTTAATTTTGATATCCTTCCCTCATGAATTTCATGCATACTCACTTACTCATTCTACATCATCACTTAAAACATAAAATACTATTTAATGGAAAATTTTGCAGTAAATGACACCCATACACCCCACGATATCAAAAGTGAAGATAAATTACTTAAGATGCAACCATAAAGGAGAAAACAATATACGTGGTTCACCCCAAACTCAGGTTAAGTCCACCAAAACTGTTGTATTATGTAATATCTTTAAATGTTGGTTACAATATCCAACAATTATGTTGCCATAGGATCTTCTTGATTACACTTCAAGGACTCTCTCACAGAGTATTTCCTTCCTCTTAGCATTAGACTCTAAAGAGAAATCTTTTTTACATGGAATAAAACTAATCCTTGATCCAAAAGTCGTTGGTGATCTCTAGACCTACCCAAATGTGAAGATTGCTAAGAAGGTATATTCATATATTAAACACTCAATTTGGAATCCAATAGCGTAATGCACTAAAATAATTATACATTAGATTCAATGTGACCACAGCAAAAACAAACATGATTCCAGAATGCATTAAAAATGATCTTCACTAACCATATAACTACTTTGCATGCTAGTTCCATACAGTAAATATAAATTTCACCAACCATATAACTACTTGCACGCTAGTTCCATACAAATTCCAGAACGTAGTAAATATGAATTTTGCCAACCATATAAACTACTTGCACTCTAGTTCCATAAAAATTCCAGATTACAATAAATTTGAATTTCTCCACCCATATAAACTACTTGCACGCTAGTTGCATACAAATTCCAGAATACAATAAATATGAATTTCTCTACCCATATAGACTACTTGCACGGTAGTTCCATACAAATTCTAGAATGCAGTAAACAAGAATTTCACCAACCATATAAACTACTTGCAGGGTAGTTGCATACAAATTCCAGAATGCATTAAATATGAATTTCACCAACCATATAAAATACTTGCACGCTAGGTGCATACAAATTCCAAAATACAATAAATATGCATTTCTCCGCCCATATAAACTACTTGCATGCTAGTTCCATACAAATTCCATAATGCATTAAATATGAATTTCACCAACTATATAAACTACTTGCAGGCTAGTTGCATAGAAATTCCAGAATGTAGTAAATATGAATTTCACCAACCATATAAATGACTTGCACTCTAGTTCCATAAAAATTCCAGAAAGCAGTAAATATGAATTTCACCAACCATATAAACTACACTAGTTCCATAGAAATTCTAGAATACAATAAATATGAAGTTCTCCACCCATATAAAAGTCTATTGATGGGTTTTCCATTGCAGCTTATTTATGGAGACTCCATGGTTATTATCTCTTGGCTAAACAGAAATTCTGCAGTTGATGTTCCATCTTTGATGCACTGGTGTTATGACATAAGAGTTATGCTTCAAAAGGACCCGCCGATGATCTTTAAACATACATATCGAGAGCATAATTCACAGGCAGATGCACTTTCCAAACAAGGCCTGAAATTGGATATGGGAGTTGTTTCTTTTACATAAACTATAGATGGTTTAATTGTGAATCATGGCAATCTCAATCTCTTTTAGAGTAGCTGATTACTTCTTTTATTCAGCGTATTATCAGCAGTTGACAGAGTATCATTTTCTGTTCTTGTTGAGTTCTTCTTGCTAGCATATATTGCTCTGATTGTATGTTATTGAAGTTCATCTTCGATATTTCTCAGTACTTTTTGACCTGATTTATCAGGGATGATGACAAAATTCTACTACGATCAGACTTTTTCTTTAAGTTTCTACTGTTTTGTTATTGTCTCTTGTACTCATATGAGATGAATCCGGATCGGTAGCTATTATGTATGATCACTTATTTATGTGATGGTCCTGGCTTGGCAGTCATGCTGATGATATGTAGCACATATTTATGTGATGGTCCTGCTTTGGCAGTCATGTTGATATGTAAAAGATGTCTTTTGATTCATATGAATAACAAAGGCTGGTATTTTTTTCCTCTGAAAAAAAACTACTTCCATGCTAGTTGCATACAAATTCCAGAATACAATAAATATGAATTTCTCCACCCATATAAACTACTTGCACGCTACTTCCATACAAATTCCGGAATGCAGTAAATAGGAATTTCACCAACCATATAACTACTTGCACGCTACTTCCATACAAATTCCAGAATGCAGTAAATATGAATTTCTCCACGCATATAAACTACTTGCACGCTAGTTGCATACAAATTCCATAATACAATAAATATGAATTTCTCCACCCATACAAACTACTTGCACGCTAGTTCCGTACAAATTCCAGAGTGCAGTAAATATGAATTTCACCAACCATATAAACTACTTACAGGCTAGTTGCATACAAATTCCAGAATGCAGTAAATATGAATTTCACCAACCATATAAACTACTTGCACACTAGTTCCATACAAGTTCCAGAATACAATAAATATGAATTGTCCATTTCACCACCATATCTAAATTTGCACCCACATCATAGCTTTGAGCACACGCAAAATTGCCTAACTTGCTCCCAACTTTATCATTTTTGTGGAAAACGGAAAACAGGAATCCGAGACATGATAAAATCAAAACATAGAACATGCATATACACTAAAATTTCAGCAAAATTTGATTTAAGCTTTCGAGTACAAACGAGTTTGTCTCACTGGCTTGGAGCTTTAAACCTTAAAGGAAAACAAAAATACAGAAATCCGGGACAAGAGTAGAGAGAACTTGCATACACACTAGAATCTCCTCTAGATTTAAATATTTAAGCTCAAAAGTCCAAAAGACTGAGGCAACATCCGAATCACATAAAGAGCAGAATGATTGGTAACAAAACACAGTCTAAGAAATACATAAAACCACAGGGTTTTTCCCCAGTGTGCGATGGAACCCAAAAGGATGCCAGTACCACTAAAACGTAGACAAGGATTAACTTGCATTGGCAGTATTCCATCGGAATCCATACACAAGTGGGTTTTCTTGGATTAATGCTAAAGAAAAATCACAGGACAGTTCAGATATACCCTAAAAGGTTTGATTCCATCAAGTATATAAAAATAACGGATTATGAACGGATCGATACCCACATCAATTACATAGCGATCTTCAAAAAAAAAATTCACAGTGAAGTAACCAATAGGATAAACCACACCTAAGGTTTACTTGAGCTCTGCGATGAATCTAAATGAGAACATATAAATATTCATTCGCCCCTAAATAAAGCAAGCAACCTTCTCCAATCAAAGAGTTAGCAATGTTTACAGAGCTTTGCAAAACATCCACTATCCTTAAGGATTACCAGATATATATCCTCAAAACATCTAATAAGGATTTGTAGGTTACTTACCAAGTTTTATGCGAGAATTCCATTCCGGTTGCATACCCTTCGACTATTATGCTACTCTTGGAATAGCTACCGCCGGTGAGTAACTTCAGTCTTCTCTTCCCAGAACTTTTCACCCCCTTCTCTTGTGCGTTTCCTCTCTTTAATAAGTTGTAGTTCTCTCCTCCTCTTTTCCCCAGCGCATGTTGTATTAATCATAACCCCTTTTTCCCTCATGTCATAACCACATCGCTCTTGGAAAATGAATTTGGGAGGGCGCCTTGCATCTTTTAAATAAATGTGTTATGGATTATTACCTTAAAGGTTTCTTTACCCATAGTCATAAATATTTGAGCAAGGTTTTCTTTATTTACCTTCAAATATTAAATATTAAAGATTATTACTATTTATATTATCTACTGTTTAGGGAAATGTCTCATTGGAAACTTCCCTATATAGTAAGAGGGAGAGTTCTTCCTTTAATTTTTACTGTCCTCTTTCAGTATCAATCACAAGTTTACTTTCCATTATTTACTTAATGGATTGTCGTAAGTGTAAAATGGTAGATTTCACTCACCTTTTGTCCAGTAAGGAGTTTTCTTGCGACGTGAAATGGCCAATCCAAGAAGCATGCGTCTACTTACTAAATAATTTTAAGTCTATGGCTAAGGATTCACAATTCGCCCTTCAATTGGCATCTTAAAAAAACCAAGATAACTCTAGGGTAGCTTATGTGGCTTACCCAAGGCTCCACTCATCTCTTCACTTCTCTTCTAGTGGAAATTGGTTTTCCTGTCGTTAAGTTCCATCCATGTCTTTAGTCTCCTAAGTCCAAATTTAGGGAATTAATACCCTCGCTTACTAGGTTTTACTGGTGGGGCCTTGGCCTTGAGCTCCTCACCAGAACAAGTACAATTAAAATTCACTTTTACAAAATATTTAGGGTATAGAAGAGGGACATTACGTTCTTTCCCCCTAACAAAATAACACCGTCCTCGGTGTTCCTGTTTTTAGCCAATTTCCTCATTCTCAAGAGTAATCTTTTCTGGCTTCGTTTTTTTTTTTTTTTTTTTAATAAATTTTGTAAGTCGGCATTTTCCATGACGATATAGTTTCCTATAACAAGATCAGGTCTTCAGTACAACACATCAAAACTTATAACATAAACAATGGGTCCTTTTTGGGACACCATAATTGCAATTAAGAAAAACAATTCTTCTAGTCTTTATAATAACACATAATTATTTCCCAATAATGTACTTGATTTGTAAGAAATCCATTTGGAGACTCAACTACCCCTTCACCTGAGGTAAACATTTATACATTAAGACATGTAACGGTCTTAATACTTGGAGAAGAATTCATTAACACAGTTTCTCATTTCTTATTTTTTGAATTCTCACTTGAGTTCTTTCACAAATTCCTATATGGACTTACGATTGAGGTTACTCTCCCTTTTGACCACTAGTCAAAAGTTTTCTCCATAGTGACATCAAACAGCGTCCTATCTTTCAGATGTCCATCTTTGCCTAGGTTTTATTATTGCCACACTATATTCCTAACACCAATGTGCTCATGCGGCAATCGCTTTCCTAACACCATTGTGCTCGTGCAGCATATATTCCTAACACCAATGTGCTCATGCGGCAATCACTTGCCTAGCATCATTGTGCTCCCGCAGCATTCAATTTTTTTTTTCCTTGTTCGTATTTAGTATAAATCTCACTTTGACTAATCGTAACACACATCCGTTGGTGCTTGACATGACTTCACTGTCATTGTACCGATTAATGACATTGGCCTCATGGTTAAGTAACATCTATCGATAAACGTATTTTTCATTCATTTAATCAACATTTCCTAAGTCGTAGTGATTGTGCCCTTACCATCATTCCTGGTCCATACAATCTCATAATTCATTCAAAATAAACCACCACTTATTTACCAGTGGATTTAGAATCCATGTCTTATGTTGATCATGAGATGGTCAATATCATTGTAAAGCCCTGCAATGTCAGTACATAACACCATAAACCACCGTTAATCCTTGGTTCAAAAATAAAACTTGAAATACAACATTTATAATAAGATAAAAAACAACACTCATCCTTGAGTGGTTTAGCTCCCCTATTAGCCAGTGAGTTTGTGAAACAAATAATTCATTCCAATTGGTGGTGTTCTACGCATACTTTTACAAGGTTAGTCCATAACATTATGTGTGGTTCATTCACTTATTATTTTCACATATTAATACCAACTCTCAAAACTTAGACACTATATCTGTAACTCGTAAAGAAGAGATTTGAATCATCCAAACTATAACGATTTCAAAGTAAAGATCTTACTCTCTTCCTTTGGAATTTAATCAAAATGATTCAGCAAGCAAAATAATTCAGAGGCAATATTTCACCCTCTATATTTGTTCAACTAATCAATGGTTAGCAGAGGATTCATATAAGTGCCATCAAATATTTGTTAGAGATACACAAACCCCAAATCAATGCATTAGTAGAATTTGGGCACCCTAACGCGTTATCAAACCTAAGGCAAGTCGAATGCTTTACCAATCGTAGCGATCCAGTTGCAGCAGTGGGAAACTTATAAAATTTAATTTATACCTATCAGCTTTCCCCCTGTGAGGAACACCTACACACATGCAACCAATTTATGTATGAAATGATACAAAATTTTCATTACACAAGTGTGATTTATGATAGCCAACCACTCACGCATCTGCACCATCAATACAATGTTGTTCGATTCCGAAGTGATTTGGTATTTAAGAACACTCAAAGCATAGACAATATTTTAATTTGGTGATCATACTCCTAAATCCATATGTAAACTAGGAACATAGTATGCAAAGTATAGAGTTTTTAAACAACGCAAATATATACTGTATTCATACACCATACCTGCTCACCAATTTAAACACATGACAAGAAATCAAACCAAATATTCGATATATAAAAATTTCAAATCTTTTATACACCAAATAAACATAAAAAGAACTATCTTTAGAGAGGCATTTGCAAGTTTGTAGCACAATTTTTTTCCTTCAATCAAGCAGAGAAAATGTGTGAATATGATCTCTATAAGGCAATTTCGAATTTGTTTCCCAACAGCCAATTGTACAACATTTACGCGATTTCCTAAAATTATTTTATTGTTTGAGAATCCAGATAACATAACCAACTGTCATGTGAGCCCCTTTTAATTTTTTTCAATGCATAAAGAAACAAGAGGATCCAACATCAGTCTAGAAAATCATCCCGTTAGCCTAAATTTGGAAATATTTCATTCCTAATATGAACATCTGACAATCATAACGAAAAACATAAATACAAAAATTAAGTAGACAGGGAGCCACATTATTTCTATAATTATCCTGCATTTATAGTCCACCTTTATTCAAGTGGAATGTGGGTTGAATTCACTAGTTATGATTGCATAGAATTCTATTCAAGACAAGGAACCCGATTGAGGCCAAAATATCTCACGACTCAAATCGGAGCCACTACCTATTCCTCAATCACTTAAGTTCTACTTGCATCTATGAGATAGGATAAATTTGGAGCAAGTAAACCTCAACAGTTAGTAAAAAAAATCTAAACTCGCATATACCTTTGCAGTTTTCCTTGAATTTACATAAGATTTATGTAAGTTTTCAGAAGAGTTGTAACAATTTAGTCTGACATGCCGCAGAATTCGGCATTTTAGGCAGAACTTATACATCGACTCCAATATAATGCTCTACTCCAGAGTAATTCATTCAAGTTCAAACATTGTTGGGATAATCTCTAGTCCAATTTTTGATACCTTACCATAAGAATGGGTCATGAACCATTTTGGCTTTGACAAAAGAATTACTCACCTACTTTTGTTATACCTTCTTCCATAATGTTTCTTTGGTCCTCTTCATTACCTCCTTCGATCTTTGGAGACTCACTCGGACAACTTATTCCCCCTCATTCATCAGTGTCATGCATCCACAAATAAAAAAATTGATTGGTTAGAGCTATCCATCTTCATGCTTCCTAACTACATGTTGAACCCAAATAGGCCTGAGTGCTATTACTCTGGCTCTGATAGCATATGTAACATACCCCAAAGCACCTCCAAGTAACTTTCCTTAAAGGTAGCGTAAATTTATCTTTTAAAGCACTGATTGTAGGATACTTAATCATAAACAAAACCTTCATTTATTAAATAAGAATTCAAAACTATACATGAGTTTGTTTATCGCTTTGGAATTGAGAAGAGGATTACCTCTCTACATGTACATTTAACCCTGCTTGTATTATGTAAAGGAAAACAACTACGTACAGTATATCCATCTCAGTAATCAAAACACAATTGGACTTAAAGATTTCATGCAATTAGAATTATGGGTATCCCTGACAAACATTAAATTCCTACATAAGAAAGAGAATGTGTATTTTTACTTCAAAAGATGCTTCCATGCAAATATGCACTTTCTGTAATTCCATAATGAACCTACATAAGAAAGAGAATGTGTATTTTTACTGCAAAAGATGCTTCCATGCAAATATGTACTTTATGTAATTCCATAGTGAACCTTTAATTTCGATATCCTTCCCTCATGAATTTCACGCATACTCACTTACTCATTCTACATCATCACTTAAAACATAAAATACGATTTAATGGAAAATCTTGTAGCAAATGACACCCATAGACCCCACAATATCAAAAGTGAAGACAAATTACTTAAGATGCAACCATAAAGGAGAAAACAATATACACGACTCACCTTAAACTAGGGGTTACGTCCAACAAACTATCATATTATGTAATATCTTTAAATGCTGGTTACAATCTGCAACAATTATGTTGCCATAGGATCTTCCTGATTACACTTCAAGGACTCTATCACAGAGTATTTTCTTCCTCTTAGCATTAGACTCTAATGAGCAATGCTTCTTACATGGGATAAAACTAATCCTTGATCCGAAATTCATTGGTGATCTCTAGACCTACCCAAATGTGAAGATTGCTAAGAAGGTATATTCATATATTAAACAATCAATTTGGAATCCAACAGCGTAATGCACTAAAATAAGTATACATTAGATTCAATGTGACCACAGCAAAAACAAACATGATTCTAGACTACATTAAAAATGATCTTCACTAACCATATAACTACTTTGCATGCTAGTTCCATATACTAAATATAAATTTCACCAACCATATAACTACTTGCACGCTAGTTCCATACAAATTCCAGAACATAGTAAATATGAATTTCGCCAACCATATAAACTACTTGCACACTAGTTCCATACAAATTTCAGATTACAATAAAGTTGAATTTCTCCACCCATATAAACTACTTGCACGCTAGTTGCATACAAATTCCAGAATACAATAAATATGATTTTCTCCACCCATATAAACTACTTGCACGGTAGTTCCATACAAATTCCAGAATCCAGTAAATATGAATTTCACCAACCATATAAACTACTTGCAGGCTAGTTGCATACAAATTCCAGAATACAATAAATATGAATTTCTCCACCCATATAAACTACTTGTACGCTAGTTCCATACAAATTCCGGAATGCAATAAATATGAATTTCACCAACCATATAAACTACTTGTAGGCTAGTTGCATACAAATTCCAGAATGCAGTAAATATGAATTTCACCAACCATATAAACTACTTGCACGCTAGTTCCATACAAATTCCAGAATGTAGTAAATATGAATTTCACCAACCATATAAACTACACTAGTTCCATAGAAATTCTAGAATACAATAAATATGAATTTCTCCACCCATATAAACTACTTCCATGCTAGTTGCATACAAATTCCAAAATACAATAAATATGAATTTCTTCACCCATATAAACTACTTGCACGCTAGTTCCATACAAATTCCAGAATGCAGTAAATAGGAATTTCACCAACCATATAACTACTTGCACGCTAGTTGCATACAAATTACAGAATGCGGTAAATATGAATTTCTCCACCCATATAAACTACTTGCACGCTAGTTGCATACATGAGTTTCTCGACCCATATAAACTACTTGCACACTAGTTGCATACAAATTACAGAATACAATAAATATGAATTTCTCCACCCATATAAACTACTTGCACACTAGTTGCATACAAATTACAGAATACAATAAATATGAATTTCTCCACCCATATAAACTACTTGCACACTAGTTGCATACAAATTACAGAATACAATAAATATGAATTTCTCCACCCATATAAACTACTTGCATACTAGTTGCATACAAATTCCAGAATACAATAAATATGAATTTCTCCACCCATATAAACTACTTGCATGCTAGTTCCATACAAATTCTAGAGTGCAGTAAATATGAATTTCACCAACCATATAAACTAGTTGCAGGCTAGTTGCATACAAATTCCAGAATGTAGTAAATATGAATTTCACCAACCATATAAACTACTTGCACGCTAGTTCCATACAAGTTCCAGAATACAATAAATATGAATTGTCCATTTCACTACCATATCTAAATTTGCACCCACAGCATAGCTTTGATCATTTTTATTTTAACTTGCAAGCACACACAAAATTGCCTAACTTGCTCCCAACTTTATCATTTTTATGGCAAATGGAAAACAGGAATCTGGGACACGATAAAATCAAAACATAGAACATGCATATACACTAAAATTTAAGCGAAATTTGATTTAAGCTTTCGAGTACAAACGAGTTTGTCTCACTGGCTTGGAGCTTTAAACTTTAAAGGAAAACAAAAATACAAAAATCCAGGACAAGAGCAGAGAGAACTTGCATACACACTAGAATCTCCTCCAGATTTAAATATTTAAGCTCAAAAGTCCAAAAGATTGAGGCAACATCTGAATCACATAAAGAGCAGAATGATTGGTAATGAAACGCAGTCTAAGAAATACATAAAACCGCAGTGTTTTTCCCCAATCTGCGATGGAACCCAAAAGGAACCCAGTACCACTAAAATGTAGACAAGGATTAACTTGCATTGGTAGTATTCCATCGGAATCCAGACACAAGTGGGTTTTCTTGGATTGATGCTAAAAAAATCATAGGACAGTTCAGATATACCCTAAAAGGTTCGAATCCATCAAGTATATAAAAATAACGGATTGAAAATCAATTAAAAACACAGCTAAGTTTCGATCCATCTTAAACGGTTTGAATCCATAAAAACTATACAATGAACAGATTGATACCCACATCAATTACATAGCGATCTTAAATAATAAAAAAATGCACAGTGAAGTAACCAATCGGATAAACTGCACCTAAGGTTTACTTTAGCTCTGCGATGAATCTAAATGAGAACATATAAATATAGAATCGCCCCTAAATAAAGAAAGCAAACTTCTCCAATCAAAGAGCTAGCAATGTTTACAGAGCTTTGCAAAACATACACTATCCTTAAGGATTACCAGATCTATATCCTCAAAACATCTAATAAGGATTAGTAGGTTACTTACCAAGAATTCCATTCCGGTTGCATACCCTTCGACTTTTATGCTACTCTTGGAATAGCTACCGTCGGTGAGAAACTCGAGTCTTGTCTTCCCAGAACTTTTCACCCCGTTCTCTTGTGCATTTCCTCTCTTTAATAAGTTGCAGTTCTCTCCTCCTCTTTTCCCCAGCGCATGTGGTATTAATCATAACCCCTTTTTCCCTCACATCATAACCACATCGCTCTTGCAAAATGTATTTGGGAGGGCGCCTTGCATCTTTTAAATAAATGCGTTATGGATTATTACCTTAAATGTTTCTTTTCCCATAGTCATAAATATTTAGGCAAGGTTTTCTTTATTTACCTTCAAATATTAAATATTAAATATTATTTACTATTTATATTATCTACTGTTTAGAGAAATGTCTCATTGGAAACTTCCCTATATAGTAAGAGGGAGAGTTCTTCCTTTACTTTTTACTGTCCTCTTTCACTATCAATCATAATTTTACTTTCCATTGTTTACTTAATGGGTTGTCATAAGTTTAAAATTGTAGATTTCACTCACCTTTTTTCCAGTAAGGAGTTTTCTTGCGATGTGAAATGGCCAATCCAAGAAGCATGCATCTACTTACTAAATACTTTTAAGTATATGGCTAAGGATTCACAATTCTCCCTTCAATTGGCATCTTACAAAAACCAAGATAACTCTAGGTTATCTTATGTGGCTTACCCAAGGCTCCACTCATCTCTTCACTTCTCTCCTAGTGGAAATTGCTTTTCCTGTCGTTAAGTTCCATCCATGTCTCTAGTCTCCTAAGTCCAAATTTAGGGAATTAATCCCCTCGCTTACTAGGTTTTACTGGTGGGGCCTTGGCCTTGAGCTCCTCACCATAACAAGTACAATTAAAATTCACTTTTACAAAATATGTAGGGTATAGAAGAGGGACATTATAGTGGGGGTGTGCAAGAATGGAGTGCCTCAGCTTGGTGAGGCACCCTGAAGAGCACAAAAGGAGATACACCTAAGGAAGGGTATTTTCCTTGTGTTGGGTGGCTTGAATTGGTACTTGGAGTATTGTTAGCACTTGATGTGCTGGGATGGAGGACATCCAGAGGAAGAAATAATGTTGAAGCACCCTGAATAGCACAAGAAGGAGATACGCCTAAAGACGGGTATAGGGTATCGTCCATGTGTTGGGTGGCTTGTATCGATACATGGAGTATTGTTAGCACTTTGAGTGCTGGGATGGAGGACATCCACAGAAAAGAATAACGCCGGGAAAAGGTATGTGCAATACAGGTAAACTCGTACCTATATGTTTATTTATTGGCAATAGAACTAACATGTTATGAAAATTGTATAGTGTTAGATTCCGAAGATATACATTCTTATCAATGTCGATGTAGTAGACATGCATATATCTTCTTAAAATGCAGGTTTGGTGACCTAATCCCACCTGTCAAGAGGGATTAATAAATATAAAAGAAAGCATTAAGAACCTAAAGAAGAAATGGAGACGAGGCTAGGAAAAACAAGTAACACCGAGGACGGTGTTAATTCAAAGGGGGAGAGGATGTAACATCCCTCGCCACCTCGACCTAGAACTCACAGCGTAAGTGAGCATCACTGTAAGTATCGACTATAAAACTCTATCAAGTTGTGGTTATCATTCATAGGGTTAATGACTGAAAGCTTTGAACGACTAAAACGACATTTGGTGACGAACCCACTAGGGGGAAGGGCCTTTCTGGACAAGGGGAACCGAGAAACTCATTGAATGATTGATGTGTGTGTGTAAATGCTAAGTGAATAGAGAGTAGTGTCTAATTACTAGCATGACAGTATTTGGTATCTATAGGGGAGTCGATTAAGAAAAAAAAATTGTCTTATTTATTAAGGGAGCAAGGGGACCATGCAACAGTTGAAGTATGGAGAGCTAACTGTTATATTAATTTACATAATGCCTTATGTATAGTTAAAAATATATTTTATACCACATTATATATGCTGAAATAATTCAAGGCTAATATGACAATTACTCTTCAAAAGCTATATAGTTATATATATTAAAAAGATAGCACAATGGGATACATTTGTAAGAAAAGCATATTGATACACAACCATTATTAAAGGAAAAAACTTTAGTAGTCATAATCTTTTCCCTTCATACGTTGTGGAGCATCATATTATGCTATATATGTATATAGAATGGGACATTATTTGGCATTATTTTTAAATGTGTGAATAATGTGGTAATGAGTAGTTTTTCATATGAGAGCTTTATATTATAAAAATGGGAATGTTCCACAAAAAACCTCAAGCACTATCAGAAATTGAAAAGGGTAAATATAATTAAAATAGAAAAGGTAGTGCAGTTAAAGGAAAAAGCAAGGGATACTATGAGGTATAATTGGAAAGGTTAAAAAAATACCAAAAGAGAAGTGATTTAGTTGCCGAGTTACGAGCAATATCATTTATCCCACATACTCTAGGGAAGGAAAAGGAAGGCGCTATGAACTTATTAAAGAAGAATAAGTACGAAGGGTGAGAGCGCGCTCTTGGAGGCCAAGGAAGCCTACTAAAGAGATCGTAGTTGACAAAGCCAAGGCAATTTTTACCCTTGAGCATCTGTGTACCTGCATTTGTTTAATTAGAAAATATTTTCATTATGAAGGGAATTTAGAAGTTTTTCTTGGCCGAGTCCTTATTAAGGAAAAATCCACTGCTTTCCTTTTTGTTTTGTCCATTGCATGTTGTTTGATCATTTTATAAATGGAAATAAGATATCCACCTTATGTGCTGCTCCTTACATATATGTTTATGCTAAAGGCAGTATCGCGGGTCCGGCAAATTTTCTGTGTGTGATATATCCTCCTTTTTAAGCTGCATGTGAAATCACAGTTCTAGAAGACCATCCTGGTATACTGGTTATTTGCATAGAAGGTGGTATCGCGGGTTCGGCAATTTTTCTGTGTGTGATATATCCCCTTTTTAGCTACATGTGAAATTCCAGTATGCTAGTTATTTGCATAGGGTGTTATTACGCTGACAGTGAATTCATAGATTGAAGATGCCATCGTTGTTTTTTGTTTATTGCACATGGTTTGTTGAGTTGAATGTGAAATCATAGATTTTTAATGCCCATCTTATTCTATTGTTTATTGCATATAGCGTTACATTGGTGAATGTGAAAACGCATATTGATAAGGCTATCTTGGTATGTTATTTCTTGCATATATTTTTTACAGGATGAATGTAAAATCGTTATGTCCTTTTGTATGGCCCAACGTAAAAATGCTAACTGAGTAGGTGGCTTAAATTAATTTTTAATCCTGAGCTTTCACGGTCCCCAGCTTATCGTTTTGGATCTGCATGGGACGAATAGTTGAGAGTATCCATTTCTGTATGTTATTTTTTGTCATGCTGGCCTTGCATAGAGGTTTAATGGCTAAAGGTGGAGTTGCAGATCTAGAAGGATGCTTTGCATGTTATTTAATTTTTTTTATCTATAAGCAAAATCTGAAAATTGCTAACCCAGATGAATAGTTATCCTCTACATTTGTTTTTGCACTCACCAATTTTGAAATTATAGTTCCTCTTACTCGTTTGAGGAAATCCACATCTTAGCATTTCATATGGCTGAGAATGAGTAAGATCATGCCCTAGATTTTGAATAGATATTTTAAATCCGTCTGCATATTTGTTTTCTTTAAAAATGGTAATCCTTTTGACCTATAAGATTCTGGAAAAATTGTTGACTATTTATGGAATAAAAATATACGGTGAGGAACCTCTTCGGCATGAGCTAGTGATGATACCCTTTCAGAATTGTTTCCTGTCTTATCTGCATTTGAAGGATTTATTCTATCTATATGCTTCTTGCAGTTTTGTAAAACCTTGTTTACTCCTTGGTTCCCGATTTCTATGATAGCTAGTGCACGACCCTGAATTACAGTAAATGTATTGCTTGCCTAGTTAAATTATAGTGCAGTTGCAGTTAAATTCATTTCGATCTTGCAATGTTCAGGATGTTGTTGTTATCTTAAGTATATATATATATATTTTTTTTTCTGCACTAGAGATTAATCTATTGTTTTGTAGATATCGGTATGTTTCTGATAGACTTGGTATAGCGATATGAAATTGCATGTTAGCGCAGTAGTTGGGTTCATAACACATAATAACACATCCATACTTCATGGGAACATCAAGCAAAATCCATCACTTCAATTAGCAGGATTATCTAATACATCAAGCAAATACACTTGTACACTTGTACTGTGAAATAAGGCAGTGTTGTATTATGAACAATCTAGAGTAATGGCCCAATATGAGTAGCTGGTTAGAACTGTGTTGATAAATGGTGTGTTCGAACCATGAAACATGTTTAGAACACTTGGGGATGTTCCCTTTACCTTAGTGGGTTCGTCGTCCAAGCTCAAGGGTGACTCTAGGTAGGATAACGCACGCCAGATAGATTCAGTTGGTTGGGTGGAAAGTCAAAGTCGAGCTTTCAGTTGGTCCAATATTTTAACTTAGAAAATGAAGTTTTAATTACTTGTTGTTAGAGTTAGTTGTTAAAGTGGCTAGCTGCATTAATAAAATGACTAAACTTCACAATAAGTTTAGTGGCATTTATATTTTCCTCTTTGAACAGTTGAATATTTTAAAGAATAAGTTGTGAAGTGCAGGGAAGGTGTCGTAATGAGGATGCGAATGATGAAAGTATGGTAGGGCATCATACAGTATATATGCATTCGATTATGCAATAGATTATTTTATTTTATTCATCAAACTGTAACTATCTAACCTTGTTGTATCTTAACAACCACCTCGGGGATTCTTGTCCCTTCGCCTGTTGCTTGTGCTTAGAAGAGCGATGAATGCTATAAGATTGGTGATATGGATTTTATTCATGCATAATTAAAATTGTTGATATAGATCTGTATCATTCCAAGGAGTATTACATGAACAAAGCGTTGTATTTGTCATGCCTATGTTAACTATGACTATTGAATAACCTATGAATTGAGAAAGATCTCCTAATTGTGATTGTATAGAATTATTGAAGTGCTTGCAGGACAAGTAGTCGAATCATCCTGCAATGACAAGAACTCAAGGTAAATAGAAATGAACTCATGGAAATTATAAATGAACATAACCTACATGTACTTGTGTATGTCTCCTATATAGTCTGGTTGTAAAGTAAGTGACAAATGGAGGTAGGGAAAATAACCTCCTGGTATTCCTTGCTTGTAGTATGAAATGTCCTTATGACTTAAGTTGGTTTAAGAGGTTTGCAAAGTAGCATGAGGATCACATGCGAAAATAAAGAATATGTATGTTATCTTTTGGTATTCCTTAAGGATTTTTTATGGTCAAACAACATAAAAATGAGTTTAATCCAATTGGTATAACTAAGTCTTCCTGATGTAGAGTAAAACAGTTTCGTATTCCTTCTAAGAATCAATTCTAGTTCATTTGGGATGTCACAATTTGAGTGTCCTTGATGTTGTTATCTTAGGTGCTTTTGGTATATTACCTTTTTATTTGTTCTTATGGTGAGGATCTTGTAGAAAGTCTTCTTCTGTATGAATTGAATCTAAGAAGGACTGTTTAGGGAAGATTGCTCCTTAATCCTTATAAAGACGATAGATAGTCTAACAAGGGAGAAAAGCCAGATTTCTATTTTGTACAAGAAGGTAATACTGTAAAAATATAATTAAAAAAATGCTACTGTTATCTTACTATTTTATGGTATGCATAGTAAGCCATTTTCAAGGCACTATGATGATGACATGTTGTGATTTATATTAAAGAGAATTCTCAAATGACTGTTTTACAATGCGCATGGTTTTTGACATATTTGATATGAAATTTTCTTATAAAGGTTGGGTGCTAATAGATTGGACTCCTCTATAGTAATAGTCTAAACAAAAACTTTTCTGCGCACATATTGGCACCTAGGTACAAGAGGGACATTACACCCAGAAACATGATGATCCAATGTTTTAGAGACCTAGGAAGTCCTTGTAAATGTTTCAAATGTTGGAGAGACCCCATTGGGGACTGTGGAACAATTGTGGGAGCATCCCCACATTTGGATTGATATTTTAGGGGATTATCCCCGTATCCTCAATTTTTTAGAGAATCCTAGACATCTCGGATGCAGTTCTGGTTAGGTTAAAAATTGGCCGCTTTTTTTTTTTTTAATGTCACTTGTAGCATGGGTCACATTCATCTATGAATATACTATATAATGAAACATTGCGATTGAATCCACCTCTAACAAGCATGAATGTTCTGCCATTATGATTTAGTCCCTTTTATCAATTTCAAATCCATCTTTAGCATATACCAAACCATGACCATTAGTATTAAGGGAAGAATTGTAGGTTGAATTGCCTCACAAAATTCCTTGAAATACTCCGGGTTCTGGGTCATAAACATTGTACTTTATTCTGAGGTATGCATTATAATGTCCAAAATGTGGTATTAATTTGATGTTTGGAACAATTTGGAATTGTTTTTTTTAGAGAAATGGATTATTTATGTCATGCTACCAAAACTTGCACTTCAATTCATTTGTCTATGGGAATCATTTTAGACATAGGCACTACTACAAAAACCTTGGGAAACCCTACCGAAAATGTTTCCCATTAGTTTCATGTATAGAAACTTCTAGTAGTAATCTATGTGATATTTGGGCGCTCGCACGAAGTTGGTTCCACTTTTTGGTGCCACTTAGGAAATCAGAAACGCACTTCCGAAGTGTAAATCAAGAACGCATATGCGT
>LPNX010373551.1:7976-34741 GCA_001517045.1 Pseudotsuga menziesii
CAAATACTTGTAATGCTTCACATATGGACAACGAGATGTATAGTTTAATAAATTCGTATGATTCTTTGCCATTCTTAATAGATATATGGTTAAGGTACATTTATTTTGTTTTTTAATAGTTTTTATGTAAAAATAGATATTAATAGATAATAGGTTAAGTTTAACCGATAGATAAATATAATATATGTATTTTGTTTTTTAATAGTTTTTATGTAAAAATAAATATTAATGGATAATAAGTTAAGGTTAATAGATAGATAAGTAGTATATTAATCCATAAACATTCCAACCATTTACTTAAATAATCTTTTAAGTTTACTTAATTTTAATATTATATATCTTATTTTTAGTATTATATATTGTTTCTCAATAATGTTAAAAAATTTTGTTATGAAAATTTTAAAGTTTATTTTTCAATATTTAACTTTACTATATTCTATATTTTGATTGTAAATAAATAATTTATAAAATATAGTTTGTTATTATTATTTTTAATTAATAAAAAAGAAAGTTGTAAGTAGACTGGTGCAAACTTTTTTGTAAAATTTTTTTTATTTATAAATTCTTTTTAAATTATAAGTTTTAAAGTCTAACTTTTTTTTTTTTTTTTAATTCCCATAAATTTAAATTTGAAATTCATTTTTGAAATGTTATTTTCAAAACATTCTTCCCAAACTTTGGATATTAAGAACATTTTTTTGTATATGGATTCAATATGCCTTAACAGAATAGATAAAAGGTTGCTAATTCTTAAAATAAGACCATGTTTAACAATTTTTATAAAAATATTTAAACTTATAACAATTTTTATAAAAATATTTAAACTTAAAAATATTTTATATAGTTTTTAGAAAATTTTGATTTTTTTTAAGAGTAAAATACATTTATCTTATAAAATTTTGGCAAATCATTTAAAAAAAAATGAAAAATGATGAATCTTTAATTTGAAAAAAATAAAATTGCCTCAAAACATTACACTCCAAAACATGGGTATAAGGCTTTGTGTTCAAGGGAGTGCAAGGAAAATCCAAAGTGGCTATTGAAGGAAGTTTGGAGTTTCAAATGTGGCTACTTCTTAATAATAAAACTTTGACATGGGGTCTTTTAGAGGGGATTGCCTTAGCCGATCGATTTTTTTTGCTTCAAGAATATTTTTGAAAAATTACTTAGGATCGATTAATTTCCTTGGCTCTGGTTCTCCCACACAGAATCTAGCAAGAATCGGTGGCTTGGAGATCACAATCCCTAGCTCGGGAGCAATTCTAATCTTTGTTTTTTACAAGTAGCTTTGTTTGATTCGGGAGTTATCATAGAGATTTGATTTTTCCCTAGTTTAGCACCGCTTGGCTATGTGATTTCTACAACTCTCGTAGGGAAACAAGATCTTGGAGCATTGGCTCGCGTTCCATCCTGCTATTTGCCATCATGGCCCTAGGAAAGGGCACTGAGCCCCCCCCTTCCTTTTCCCTCGAGCTCTCTGTCGTCAAGAAACTGATAGATACTTGCTGTAAGTGCCCTATCACAGCCTCACAACAGAAATTCATCAACAAATTGGAGGCCATTCCGACCGTTGCTCTCTCAGCGGAAGAACCATGTCGTGTTGCTTTGAATCTTGCTGAACGGGGCCTTATAGGTCAGTTTATTGGCTTATGGCCATCTCCAAGATCCATTGAATCATGGGTGCAAAGGAATTGGCATTCGCTAGTCTCGGAAGGAATTAAAAGTCATTTCATCAGGATGGGTTATTTCGTCTTCATCTTTAAAGCATTGAAGACAAGAATCTCATCTTTGGGAATGGGCCTTACTTCATGGGCCTCCAAGGTCTATATCTAAATAAATGCACATTGGAATTTGATCCAGCTCAAGACGTTCCTTCGTTCGTCCGAGTTTGGGTATGCCTACCTCATATTCCCTTCACTGCTGGAGCCCCAAAACTTTAGAAGCAATTGGGAATACTCTTGGAAAATACATCGACAAAGAAGATAGGAATGATCGGTTCTCTTTTGCAAGAATGTGTGTAGAGGTTGATCTAGAGATAGAGCTTCCACAAGCCATTAAATTAACATTAGCAAATTGGTCTCATGTACAAGAATTGGACTACGAATAGTTGTCTTTTAAGTGCATGCACTGCCATGGATATGGCCACTTTGTGAGGCATTGCAAAAAGAAGGCTGAGGATGAATCAGAGAAGGAAAAAGGGGATCAATGGACAAAGGTTCAAAAATAGGTTTCGATGAAGCAAATCCGCAAATCCAGAGTTAAAGGTGCACCAACGGGATCTAGTGTGCACATTTGAGGCTGGCTTCAGGTGGAAGGGATTGTAGCCTCTTCTTGAGTAAAAGCACATTCAACCCCTTTTGAAATCCTTGGCACTTTAGAAGATCCTCATGTCTATGTAAAAGATAGGGATCACTAGCCCCTTTCTACAGTCATTGAGGAAGTTAATGCAGGAATTCTTCCATTACACCTGGGTTCCCCAGCTAGAGGTTCTTCACCCTCTTATGCTGATATGATAAGGAAGAAACCTTTGGAATCGTTCGACTCATCGGAAGATGAGACATTCGAAAGACCTTCGAAAAAGGCAAGGAGGAAATCCCTTATGGAAGCAAGAGAGAAAGAAGCAAAGAGGAAAAAAATGCAAGGAATCCAAACCACTATAGAAATGTCAATTGGACAGAATAACAGAGTAAGGCCCCCCAAGGGAGGTCTTTTGACTTCCATTCCTAATAGATAATGCAGATAGTTTCTTGGAATTGCAGAGGTTTGGGGAACTCTATGAAACCTGAAGCTGTGAAAGATCTTTTCAAAATAGAAACTCGAGATATCCTTATGCTTCAAGAAACAAAAATTGAAGGGGAAACTCTTCTCAATTTAGGCCGTATTAAATGGAAACTAAATTCAGGAAAGGTTGTAAGTGCAAGGGGCTCCTCAAGAGGGCTTGCCACGGTTTGGTCAGAGGAAATCTTTAAGCTGGTAAATTCTTTTGAAGCACAATAGTGGATTCATAATACGCTTTTCTCTAAATTAGATAAGACTTCTATTGCCTTGTTTAACCTTTACGTTCCTATCCATCCTCTTGAGAATAAAGAGTGTTGAAATATGCTATATAATTTTATGGAATCCACTTCTCCTTCAAACATTATTATAGCTAGAGATCTAAACCTTGTTTTTTATTCAAAGGAAAAAAGAGGAGGTAACATCATTCGAGACCAACTACTTCCTTTTGTTGAGGATTTGATCAAGTTGTGGGATCTCATTGATTTTAAACCCAAGAAGGGCTTATATACATGGAATAATAATAGAACAGGCACTGCCCACATTTCATCCTGTTTTGACAGGTTTTTAGTTCATAGCTCCTTTTTATTGGACAAGAAATTAGTTTCTTCAAAAATCCTTCCTAAACTTACTTAGGATCGCAAACCCATCCTCTTGCAGTTGGATGTGGAAGAAAACTTAGGCCCGATTATGTTTCATTTTAGCCCTCAGTGGATTGAGCAAGATGGTTTTTTGGTAGTTGTAGCTAAGGCTTGGTCCACTTTAGTCATTAGGTCGCCTAGCTATGTATGGGAGCAAAAACTAAAAGCTACCAAATTAGCCTTGAAAGGGTGGGTTAAATCTCCATCCAATTATCCCGCCGCTTTGATAAAAGTGGTTGTGCAACAATTAGCAGATCTACATCTAGAGTTGGAGAGCAGTGACATAACTATACAAGCTTTGGAAAAGGAGCAAGAAACTCAATTTGTCTCCTTTCGATCCTTCAGACATGAAGAATAATATTGGAGGTTGAAGTCTCAAAGTATGTGGTTAAATTCTGAAGATAGTAACACAACTTTCTTCTACTGCCGGTACAAATCCCGTCTCTCTCAAAATCATATTTTAGAAATCACCTCAACAGATGGGAATGTTTCTAAAGGTTTTGTTCAAGTCAAAGAAGCCGTTGATATTTACTTCTAGCATATTTACAAAGAGGATGGGATTGGAAATGAGAATCTCACTTCTGATTTTATTTCTCATGTTCCTTCTCAGGTTAGTGAGGAGAATAATGTAAATCTAATGAAGCCCTTTACTGAGGAGGGAATCAGCAATGTTGTGTGGGCTATGGAATCCAGTAAATCTCCAAGACCAGATGGCTTTTCATTCCATTTCTACAAAGTCTGTTGGACCATCATTAAGACTGATTTATTGAGAATGGTTAAAGCCTTTCAACAAAAGGCCAAAGTGGGAGGAAGTACCAATTCCACCTTTCTTGCCTTAATCCCCAAAGAAGTGAATCTATTTACCTTTAATAGATTCATGCCTATTTATGCAATGCTTCCTACAAAATTCTTTCGAAACTCCTCACCAATAGAATTAAACCTATGTTAGAAAAGCTTATCTCTCCCAGTTAGGGCGGTTTCATCAAAGGGAGACATATTTTGTATAGTGTGATACTTGTACATGAAGCCATGCACTCTAGCTTTCAGAGGAAAGAGCAAGGGATGCTAATTAAACCGGAAATGTCCAATGCATTTGATCATGTGAAACTCTCTTATCTCTATAAAGTTTTACTCTCTTTTGGATTCATCCCAGCCTTTGTTAATTTGATCAAAGCTTATACTGATAAACCATGGATAGCCCCACTGGTAAGTGGGAGACTTGCCTCATATTTTTAAGCTACTAGGGGGATAAGGCAAGGCTTCCTGCTATCTCCTTTTTTGTATATTATGCTGGAAGATTCTTTGAGTATGAAATTGACTGTTGAAAGAAATGTTGGGGCAATACAGGGAATCTGATTAACAAAATTAATAGAACCAATCAACCATGCATTGTTTGTTGATGGTTCTCTTCTCCTGGGAAGAGCTTCCTTAGGAATTGCAAGGGTCTTCCACGATATTATCCAAATATTTTGCACCACCTCAGGAGCATTGGTCAATAAAAGAAAAAGTGTTGTTTATGGATGGAATACTAATGAACGAACCGTTCTTCAAAGTGCTCGATTTTTGGGATTTTCTGGGTTCGCTACCTGGGATAAAATCATTTATCTCGGTTTACCTTTAACATTGGGTTTCAACAGATCTTCACTTTGGATCGATGTTATTAACAAGATTAAAGCCAAGATAGTAGTAGTAGCATGGGGAGGGCATTGGCTTAATCATGCTGGTAAGTTAATCCTTATCAAACCTGTACTTTCTTCACTTCCTATCTATCAGGATTCTTTTCTCCTTGCTCCGAAGGCAATCACAGAGTAGGTGTTGAAACTGTTCAGACTTATTGTGGAAGGGTGGCAAAGGAAATCAGAGGAAATTCCATTTTGTAAGATGGGATATTTTGAAAAGACCATTGCTGGAAGGTGGAATTAATATTCAAGTCCCAGGCATGGTCAATTTTTCTCTTGCTGGTAATATTTTATGGAATCTCTATTCCAACAGCTCCCATCCTGTAAGTCATCTTATTTGGAAAAAGTATCTTAACAGTGTTTCACTGAGAAACCTCCAGATCGACAACATTTATAAAGGTACTTTGCTATGGAACCTTTGTAGACAATGTTTTGAATTCTTTCAAAGACAACTAAGTCGCGTCCCTCGGAATGGAAAACAGACTCTGATTTGGTCTGATAAAATTTTGGGCAATTCACCTATCAAAAATATACCTGAATTACTATCTATTCATGAGTGGCTTATGCAACAAGGGTTGGTTAAGCTTGTTGACATTTCTTGTTGGGATAATAAAGGGAACTAGACGGAGTGGGTTTTCCCAATGCTCCTAGTCCATCTGCTTCATCAAAAACATCTGCTCCTGGACGTGCTGAAGAGAGTGGCCCCTATCAATATTCACCCCACCAATCGCTGGAGTTGGGGGAAGACAAGATTTTACACCTCGGCACTTGGCTTTGCAGCACTACAGCTGGATCAACCCAAAATTCTGAACCATTCAATTTTGGAAGCACGTTTGTGTTGCTCACAGTTTACCTAAGGTCATTTTTTTTCACGTGGGTGCTCTTGCAGAGAAGATTTTTTACAAGTGAAAATTTAGTTAAGCATGGAATTTTAGGCCCTCGTAGGTGTATCATGTGCCGTGTAGCCTGTGAAAACTTGGATCACCTGTTTGTGTACTGCATTTTTGCACAATCAATTTGGGTGTTAGTGCTTCAAGGACTTAATGCAATCGTTCCCGCACAGATTTTTGTCATCACTCTTTTCTCCACTTGGAAAACACGGTATCCACGGGTGTTGACTTGTAACATTATGTGGAATCAGGTATGGCTCTCCATTGCCAAATTTATTTGTTGGAAGTTGTGGTTGGCAAGAAATGATATGATTCTCAACAATTTCGAGCGCTCTCCTTTGTTTGTTGTTGCCAAAGCCATGGCTCTTTTAATTGAAGCACTGGGAAATTACTCCTTTGAGCCTAACACCTCACTTACAATTGAAGAAAGAAGTTGGATAAGATCTCTGTTGATACGGGAGAGGAACAGGAAGACGAATTTATCTCATCCAATTTATAACCCTGCTTGGAAAATACGAATGACTGAAGTAGAATTCCAAGTCTGGTGGAGAAATCAAGGAAAAGTAATCGTCTTCTTTGATGGCGCCTCCAAAAAAGACCCATGAATTTCAAGTGCAGGTGGGGTGATTTACTCCCATGATGGATTAGCTAAAGACAATTTCAATTGGGGATGAGGACATAATACAAATAACCAGGAAGAAATTCTTGGGTTGTTCAAAGGATGTCAGATGGCACAGGATCATGGAAATGCCAGTCTTCAAGTTTTCGGTGATTCAGAAATTTTAATAAAGATCCTAAATTCTGAGGATTATTTTATCAATTCAGCTCTCAATAATACTCTTCATTGGTTGCGGGGGTTATTGCATACCTTCTCTTCTACTTCCTTTTTCCACATTCTTCATAGTTTGAATAAGGAAGCAGATGCAAAAGCTAATGAAGGATGTAGTTTGACATAAGGAGTATTTATAAAGAACGTTGAAGCACCTTTGACTATATGTATTCTGTAGCTGGTTTTCTTCTGATTTCCAGAAATGTCAAGAGAGATTGTAATAGGGGTAAGTGAGTTAAGACTCCATGTAATTATGGTTGTTTAGGCTAAGGCCCAATCGATATTCTTCCCCCCCCCCCAAAAAAAAAATACAATTTTTTTTAACCGTTTCAATTAAAAGGAAACTTTGACATGGGATCTATTACATAAAAGGAATAAAATTGGTTCTAGAAAATTTCCTCTTTACAAGTCTATTGAAGATTCCAACCAACATTTTGCCAGGAATTGAGTGTATATTGTTCAGGTGTGGAGCAATACTTTTTTTTTTTGTATGCTGCACAATCTATTAACCAGGAAAATCAAAATTTACATATAGACAGAGAGTTTGAGCAGGCCTCATGTGGTGAAACCACCACTCGAGCCATTCAAAATTACATAAGCTTATGGAGTTACTGGAGTAGAAAAAGTCCTGCAGCCTTAGGGGCCAATAAAACCTTACACTGATTATTAATCTACAAGATCTACCTTTATATAAAAAACTTAATAGATAAGATAACAATTTGTAGGAAAAAAACTTAACATAGCAGTCTGAACTAGGAAGTGGTCGTGTTAACTCCAGAGAAATGGGTTGAATTAAGGCGATGGAACCTCCTCCATGGTGGGAGAGGCCCACCCCCTTTCTCTGAATTTGTGACAGAATTAGTAACAGGCATGAACGCAGGTGGTGGAGACAGCTATTTGCTTAGCTCTTCCGTATCCCACACACGTTCGAACAAGGGTTCATTGGTGGACGGGATAGGAAAATGCACACTGGTAGTAGCTTCCAGAGCCGGTGTTAGACCTTTATCCGTTGATCTTACTCATGTGGCGTTGCTACACCCCACCTCCATTCTTTCAATGTATCTCTGCTCAGTCGCCAGGAATTTCGAAGCAAAGGTGGCATCCAGGCTACTGAGCTGGTTATCCTTGTCGGTCATGTTTTCCTTGACAAAAGAAATAGTGTTGCGAGTTGAGCTCTAGATTCCCATCATGACCTCCATAAGACCCCCCATCATATTTTATATCAACCAATAATGGTTAATTCCCCCCCCCCCCTCCTCTCCTAGTGGTGAGTCGGTCGTTAACTAGACGGCCTTCCTAGTCGTCAATTAAACCGCAGACTGACATCGAAATTTTGGCTTCATAGCCCTCCTCTGGCACAACACTTATACCCCGTTGGAACCTCCCATAACCACTCCTCTCCCTACGAGGGGTCCCCCTTTTCCTCAACATCGAAGAGACTGGAGCTAGGTGATGGTTGAGAAGCTGCGAAACCAACAACGACATAATGTGATGCAGAACGAGCTGACCGTGCAGAGTGGAGGTGGTAATATTGACAATGAACCAGAAGAAAACATACACAGCAGGGTGAGAGTGGATAGTGCTGCCACCTTCCATGGCCATCTTCTTATTGTGTTCCCTCTGTAACCGAAGAAGACCCACACACTTCATCCTAAGCGCCATTAAGACCAGGTTGAATGTTGATGGAACGGTCTTAAGCGTCACCAGTCTGGGACGAGACAACTTCACCAACCCGCGCAACATTTCTAAAGGGATGCAGAGGGGTATTAATGCAACTAGCATGTGGGGTGCCACACTGTCAGCTCCTAGACCGAGGCGTGATGCACTATCGGTCAAGCAAGATGCCACTCCCATCCGGGTGAGGAAGCTTTAGATCTTGACTCAAATAAGGAACAACTTTTAGAAATTGGTGCAAAAACCCTTTGAAGGTCTTGTTTAGGACAACCTTATTCCTCATTTTTGTGTGCCACTCAATATTTTAACATTTAGTTTAGTCCAGCAAGGGAAAAGAAAGAACACATATTGTAGAAGAATGTAAAGGAGGTGTGTATGCTTTCTTTGATGATGCGGCTTAAATGGATCCCATCCTTGTGTGGAGTTGATGGGTTTCCCTTCGTAAAGACTCCCATTTTCTTAATTTGGAAGCATGCCCAGGCTTGGAATTAACAAACTTGTAGAGCTCATGGCTTTTTAGTTAACCTTGATATTGGTTAGTGAAAAAAATGCTCCCAAGTTAAAAGACATGTTGTAAATGAGATCTAAGATTTGTTTAGTCATTGTTTAATGGAGCAAGAATCATAGATTATTCAAGAATGTGTACAAGAAAATTTTCAGGAATATAATCATACATCTTTTTTTGAAGGTTTTTTTGTATGGTTTTTTCACAATAACTTTTAATCTTTAATGGACAATTGATAAAGGGGACCTTATTTAATGGTATTTTTACAATTGTTTTTTAGCTTAAATACATTACACCTAATTTCTTTATATAAATTATATGAAAATAAATTTAAGATATGTAATGATGTCTATTTAAACTTTAATCTTAAAAAAACAAATTATGAAATATTACTAAACATATATATATTCAAAAAATTAAAAAAAATATAAACATTTTATACATATATAAACATAAAAATAAAATAGTAGATTCATTTTAATTATAGTTTTTAAAATATAAGATTTGTATTTTTTTTTACTTATTTAATAAAAAATATAAAATTAAAAAATATATATTTTTTATTTTGATATGATTTTAAAAATGTAATTTTAAAAATATTATTAAAAAAGGAAAAATCAACTTTTTTTTATAAGATTGGAATATATATATATATATATATATTAAATTTTGATTTAAATTTATAATAAATAAATTTTGACCTTTAAGATCTATGTTCTTTTATTTGTTATTTTTTATTTATAAAAACAATTTTTTATCTCAAAAAAATTGAAACTTTTTAATAAAAAAAAGCACAACTACATTAGTATGGATAAGTGGGAGGAATTAAGCATCTGAAAACAAATCTTGAATCTAGTAGGAGGCAGTAAACAAAAGGACAATGAAAACCAAGACCAAGGCGCGAAATATGTAGCTTGGAACCAGGGATCAAAATTCAAGCCGTCAGTGCCCGTCAAAGGGCTCCTAGGCCGTCAGAGAAGTGCAATTTAAAATTTGCACGCCATTTGAAATGGGGATTTTAATTTTTGTCATTTTAATAAAAAATGGAGGTTTTAAATTAAAATTACACTAGAAGGGCTAAGTTAAAAATTGCCCATCAACAATTTTTGTGATTGTGATTTCGACCTGTACCATCCTCCAAGAGATTTCATTAGATCCAATACGATCCCGCGGGGTCAGAAGATCAAGAGATTTCATTAGATCCAATGCGATCCGGCGGGGTCAGAAGATCCAATGCCATCCGGCGGGGCATTCGACCTCCCACAGGAATTAATGTCATCAAAGTGCTAACGATTCTCCTCGCAGACAATTGACTGACGACTGCTACGACTATAAATTTTCCTTCGGACCTTGACCTTTGCAATGTCGACACAGAATAGTTGCTTATCCCATCTTTGAAAATTCCGAATAAACGAGGGGGCAGCCATTCCCCAAACAAGCTTCAAATTCTTCTGTATTGAGACAGACGAACATCATGGGTGCCAAAGGCAGCTGCAGTTGCTTCGGCTCTGCCATGGGAGCCGAGTCGAGCAAAGTGCTACCTGAGTAGGAATCTCTGTGGTCGAGGTTTAAAAGGCGTATAAAACAGAAAAGCAAGAACTAGTCTTCCAAGCCAGCTGCTTTCTCAAATTACGCTGTCCAGATTTCTCCTACTTTCCTTATCAGCGAGAAATCTAAGGCTATGGTGAGGATTGTTTCGATTTCCCAAGATGGAGAATTCGTTCCTGTAATTCTGTCGCCTGTCAGAAAAACAATATCCAATGAGCGGCAGCCCACCAAGAAGAAGACGCAACTGGGATTCGATGCAGCAAAGAGTAAGGTCAAGTTAGGTTTTGAGTCACGCAAATTCGAAGTTTGTACTGAAGAAGAAGATGAGGTTACCATGAAAAAGCCGAATCGACGGTCGTGGGTTCGAATCGCCAACGCGTTTTGGTCTTTAAAGGTATGGCTTCTATTGTTAGCACATATCAGAGGTTATTGTTATATTTAATTGGGAGGAATGTGTGACCCCTCTGCTATTTTTGTCTTCCAAGCGCCTGCTTTCCAGGGAAATGGATCGAAGGTTTCACAAGACCCTATCCGAAGAAGTCATGCAAGATATACTAAAACGACAGTGATCGAGCAGTCCAAAGCACAAGAGATCCGACAGAAAAAGAAAGCAGCAGACTCGATCCCGGGACCGATCGAGCAACTATCTAAGTCTACTCTCACCTTCGCTGGAGTGGATTTTAGCAAACGTCAGGGGATCAAATCCGCTGCCCTCTCACAGCTTTAGCGCCCAGGCATGAATAGTATAACTATAACAACTAATTTCTAGCCTCAGAAGATGGTACTGTCGGCAAAAAGAAAGGGAAAGATTACGGGGGAGTCGGGGACGCCAGAAGCGAAGGTGAAGGATACAGTATGGCTATAAATTTATCGATTTTGATTGTAATTATGGCATGTTTGGTAGTGTTCTCAAACAGGCTGCTAGCCGTTGTGTGTAGTTCCATATGGTGGTATTTACTTCCTGGTCTGCTGAAAAAAATAGTAATCAGCAACAGCTGGAGGCAAAGAATAGTGGCAGCAGCAAGAGAAGAGGCAAAGAAAATTGAACGAGAGTCCTTGCGAATCACGAGGGTCCCATGAGAGATAACATTAATGTCATCAAGGATGTTCAAGGGGATTCCTTAACGTGCCTTAAGCTAGAAAAGCGGCAGCATTTTGGAGACTCTGCGAATCCGGCTAAGGTAATTAATCCAGTCACTGGTAATAGCGCTGGCGATTGCGTTTATAAGAAGCCGAGGGCTTTGCCGGCTTCGACCGCGCAACCTCCCCGTTTTCGTTGTCAAGTGGAAGGATGCAACGTAGTGTTGTCGTTGGAAAATGCAAAAGAATATCACAAGAGACATAAAGTCTGTGAAATGCATTCCAAAGCCCCCAAAGTCATTGTTCTTGGTACCGAGCAACGCTTCTGTCAGCAGTGTAGCAGGTAACTAACCAGGAGACGGTTGCACCTCACTGTTTTTTTTTCTGAGTAGGTCAACATGGATCCATACATACTAAGTATATAATTTGATAATACACATGAATAATTCGATGTTGTGGTGCCTATCTAGATTCCATGGCATAACAAAATTTGATGACGCAGAGAGAAGTTGCAGGAGAAGGTTGGCGGGACACAATGAACGACGAAGGAAGAACTCGTTAGATTCATTGGCTAACTCCGACAGCCAAGGTAATTTTATATAAATTTGCCTTTCCTGTTACTGTAAGGCGGAGATGTGCATGCATTCAAGCACAAGTTCATTAATTGACAACCTATTACTTTTTGAAGACTTTAGTTTTATATTTGTCAGAGGATAATTCTCTGAATGCAAAAACCTCCATTGTTTATTCTTCAGGTCTGCATCTTTTCGATACTTGATCAATTTCTCAGTAATCTCAAAGGTTGCTTCTACTTCCCCTATAGATTTTATTTTATGACTAAAGCTTCGGAGTTCTAGCATAGGCTGCCTCTTGTTTTGAATTCCTTCAATCCCATCACAGTAATCTCAAAACATTGAGCTTTGGTTGCTTCTGCTTCCCCTATAGATTTTATTTTATGACTGCCTCTTGTTTTGAATTACTTCAACGCCATCAAGAATGGTCTCTTAAGTGAGCCTGCCTTTTGTTTTGAATTCCTTCAACGCCATCAAGAATGGTCTCACACGTTTTTTCGTCCTCAATCCATACTTCCAAATTTATAGCCATAGATTGTACTATCCGGCTTAACCATCTGTCTGAGTTCCTTTTTTATTATAAACCTTAAAGCAACTGAGCAATTGTAGACATATTCCCCAATCAAATAGATTGAACACAATGTAGGCAGGGATATACATTTACTTGTGCAATTTTACAAATCCGATTTTGAAAAAAAAAATTGTTTTTAATTTTTGTCATCAAGTAAATGAAATGTACAATTAATTTATTAATGTCATTTAAAATGTAAACCTTTTGAAAGCCCTTCATCAATGAAGGGCTGCATGAATATATAACCTTCAATATGAAATTAAGACCAGCCCTTCAATCTTGATCTCTTGATCCCTGCTTGGAACCAAATCATATTCAACATCAACTTTGTCAAAGTTGATGTTGAATATGATTTTAAAATGATGAAAACATTTATTCAATTTGCATATAACATCACAATCAAATTTTAATATGCAAACTTTGACATTGGAAAAACCTGTCAGAGAAAGTGATACCGAGAGCTTATTTTGTTATTTTCAAGGAGTTTGACTAAATAATTTAGAAAAGAGTTATTAAGTAGCATGTAAAATTTTGAAAGTTAAGTTTTAATATTTGATTTTTTAATAGTGTAGTTTAAATTTGTTAAGTTTTCAATTTTTTAAACTTATTTTTTATTTTATTGTGTTTGTAGATTTGTAAGTAATCTACAATATTTGTATATTTGTTATAAAAATTGAATATTTTGGATATTATAAAGTATTTAAGGTAATGAATTTATTTATAGATTCAAAGACACAATTTAAACAGTTTCAAATTTGGATTTCAAAAAACAATTACTAAATTTTAATAAAAACCCATCCTTAAGTCCAAAATGTAGAATAAATAGACTACTCCTTTTTCACTTTAAAAATAAGTTGATTTTTTATTTTAAAAAATGATTAAGTATAAAATTATTTTATTTAAAAATCTTCAACCATATAATATTTTTATAAATTTGAATAATTTTACAAAATTACCACTAAATATTTTATAATAATATTTTTATAAATTTGAATATTTTACAAAATTACCACTAAATATTTTATAATAATATTTTTTTTAAAATTTGAATAATTTTACAAAATTACTACTAAATGTTTTATAATAATATTTTTAGAAATTTAAATAATTTTATAAATCACCGCTAAATATTTTATAATTAACTTGAAGAATTAGTAAGATGTATTAGTCTTTTACATTTTTTAATATATTTACCAATAAATATAACTTTTTAAAAATTTATTAAGATAAAAAGAAAAAAATATAATGGATTTGAAAAATGCCTTAAATTTATTTTATTATTATTTTATATAAAAAGTAAAATTAAAAAAACTAAACATTAATAACTACTAATTAAAATAATAAGTTGTAAATGGAGGGTGATTAGTTCAAATCCCGGTTATATTTATATATACTTGCTAAGTCCTCCTAGTTATAACCTCCTAACTTGCTAAAACTATAGTGAGTTTTGAAAGCTTCTTGGCTAGCTTTTTAAGCACATGAACAAGATTTTTAAGTAAACCAAGTATTATATTTTTTAAGGTCCAATAGACCAAAGTTGGTCTCACTGGACGTTAATCATCATCATCATCATCATATACCCTTAAGGTGACTTAGTTCTGGCCCAAACAGGGTGTGTGCCTAGGGTGATTTTTGTTTCTTGACTAATGGTTGAAATGCAATGGCCTTCGAAGATGGGCATCTCTAATAAACACAAAAAACAATATTATATTTCAAAAACATCTCTTCTACATTCTTAGAATTGTTTCATGTAAACAACAATATTCTATTTTAAAAATATCTCTTCTACATTTTAATAGTTTAAAATTTAATGAGTTTCTATAATATAATATAGGAGAGATTTAAATCAACAAACTTGGTGATGTGCGATAAAAAGTTCATTTTTGAAGCTCTTGTCACTCATTATCTTGTACAATTGTGAAGTTTGGGGTTGCAACATTTTTCAAGAATCTCGAAAAAAGACTGAGAAAATTCAAAAGCATTATATCATATACAACCATAAAGTATTCCCATGTTGAAAGCATCGCTATGACTAAATACCCAATATACAATAACAAGATAAATAACATGGAAGACCATAGACCCCCTAAATTGCTTTAACTTCTAGTCAAGATCATATGTGGTTCAAGAGAGGATGGTATAAAGATAACATGGCTTGGTTAAACCATTGTGGGATTAACAACAATGTCACTTTGCAAAATAGATCAAGAACCTCAAACTTACTATCACATCTAAGTTTAAAGAGAAAATGTGGGACGAAAATTTTTAGAGGTTAAAATAAAATTAAGATATTATAATGAGGTTATGAACCCTAATTTGGAACCTGTCAAAAGTATCTCTCTATATTGACTAGTTCGACTAAGAAAATTAATATAATCAAGATAAGAACAAACACCCATGAGCTTCATTGTGAAACAAGGCATGATTGAGCAATTCCTAAAACCCCATGGGTGGAAAAGATTTTCCAGCTCGTTAAATCTATGAGCATTGAGGACGAATGTTATTTTCTTATAGAGTGTCCTACATACACCCACGTTCATTCAAAACTTTCTAAACTTTGCTACAATTCTATCCTCCGTGATCTTCTAGCATGTCAAAACCATGGTGACATAGGAATGCTTCTTTGTAAGTTTTTTTTATCATAGGAATAAAGTTTCGCAGCAATCCAAACAATTCATCTAGGCTCTTTTCTTAATGCCTGATAGACTAAATGGATATCTATGGACGTTAATCTTCTTCATCATCATCATTTTAATATCAACAATAATATTTTAAATCCCTTTTATATGAGTGGACCTAACCATTAAGAACATGTTTCCTTTTGGGAGGTCGTAGGTTCAAATCCAGAGGGGTAGGGTATGTATACCTATGTAGACCTTGTCCCACAAACAATGGGTTTCATACATAAAATCAATGATCCATATGACTTTAAAATATATTATTATTGATGTTGTTGGCGGTGGTGGTGTTAAGAAGATATAAAAAGATATGTTTATTCCATTTGCAATATTAAATATAATTGATAATCATAAATTTAATTGTTGATAATTCAATTTTTGAATACCGTTATTAAAAACAGAACATGAAAATATGAATAAATTCTCAATTTTATAATGTTGAAAGTATATATATATATATATAGTGTGGTAAATTGTAATTTGTTATGTCTAGTGAGAATAAGATCTCTTGTTGAAGATGCCTTCAAGAGTTTTCCTATGATATATGTAATCGGATGTGAAAACATCATTACGAATGGGTCTCTATAATATCCTCCCGAAGTAGTGAAGTTCCCTTGACATTCAAGTTTAAGAGTGTTATATTTTTAACATTAAAGCTAGCATTATCTTAGGATCTTTAATTGAGAGAATAACAAGCACAACAATTAAACATAAGAGACAATGAACACAAAGTTTTTCCTCGGGCAAACCATAAATAAGAAAACCCCGCAACTTCCTCAAAGATAGAATCAACACCAAAAGAAAAACCCCAAAAACAGTAAGATGATCTCCCGACAGTAGCAGTCTCTCTCTCTCTTGTCCCAAAAACTTATTCTCTCTCAGTTATGCGCTACAACTGAGTGTGAGTGAGTGTGTTATAAATAGAGAGCCTCACTCTCTCTTTATACTAATTCCCAACTTGACAATAACTCACTAGGGCTGACTTCTCTAGGAGAGTCTAAGAACCCTAGGGCCCCACAACTACGGGGACTTTAACCCTTGAACAATAGGAGGGTTACCCACAATGAATTGACATGACTTGTTTACATTATTTAATCTTCTGATGGGAACATCGGGGCATGACATGACTCAATTGCATTACAAATACTTCCCAGAATAAACATTGGGGTACAATACATAAAATATATAAGTGAATACATTCCGAAGTTACAAATACATCAACACTCCCTCTTAACTAGGAAGGTATTCTCTCGACACAATTTATCAGCACAAGTCTTCTTCTCTGTATCATCTGGATCATCATCGAGTTCTCATCATCTTCATCTTCAAGTCATCTTCATTTTTCAAGTTATCTTCATCTTCAAGTCATCTTCATCTTCAAGTTATCTTCATCTTCAAGTCATCTTCATCTTCAAGTTATCTTCATCTTCAAGTCATCTTCATCTTCAAGTTATCTTCATCTTCAAGTCATCTTCATCTTCAAGTTATCTTCATCTTCAAGTCATCTTCATCACTAGATCTATATCATCACTTGATCTGGATCATCATCACTACTGGATCATCATCAAGTCTGAATCATCACTTGATTTGGATCATCATCACTGGATCATCCTCAAGTTTGGATCATCACTTGATCTGGATCATCATCACGGGTGTTATCTCATGATTCTTCTCGTCACAGGAAGTTCTACAGAGCTAGATCTTTTTCATGCTGGTTGTAGGCCTAGCCTCCATGTAGGTCTTCTTCAACGCTTATATCTAACCCTAAGTCAGAATGGCCTGCCCAACACTTACATCTGACCAATCATGTCAGAAAGGCATGCCCAACACTCACATCTGACCTCATCTTTTTAGAAAGGCCCAACACTCATATCTGACCATGTGTAAACACATCGCGCTAGAATGGCTCTGCACTTATATCCGACCATGTGAGAACACACCACATCGAAATGGCTCTACACTTATATCTGACCATGTGAGAACACACCGCATTGGAATGGCTCTCGGTCCCAGACTGAGTATTCCTGGTAACTGACCAGGTGCCGCCATTCTCCTAGAGAATGGCATTCAACACTTATATATGACCATGTGTAAACACATCGCGCCAGAATGACTCTGCACTTATATCTGACCATGTGAGAACACACCACATCGGAATGGATATCGATCCCAGAATGAGTATTCTTGGTAACTAACCAAGTGCCTCCATTCTCCCAGAGAATGGCATTCAACACTTATATCTGACCATGTGTAAACACATCGCGCTAGAATGGCTCGGCACTCACATCTGACATGGCAGGAGTCAATCCTCTCACCATGACAGAATGGCTCAACCCTTACATCTGACCATGGAGGGAACCAATCCTCTCACCATAACAGAATGGCTCACGGACTCATCACTTCCCCTTGGAGGGAACCTCGATCTGGAGAACACCAAGCTTCTCCCTAAAGAACTCAAACTTCACTTTGGCCAATGGATTCGTCAACACATCAGCTATCTGTTCGTTCATCACAACATACTGGAGATTCACTGCTCCTCTTTGCACCATATCCTTGATATAGTGATATTTGATCTCGATATGCTTTGACTTGTCATGGAACATCAGGTTCTCATACAACTTCACACAACTTTGGTTGTCGCAATATATATAAGTAGCATCCAACTGGAGATCAAATAAATCAGACATTAGCTTCCTTATCCATATTGTCTCGCAACTAGTTGAGTAAGCTGCGACATATTCTGCTTCAGTTGTACTCAGTTCCACACGGGACTGCTTCCTACTAAACCAAGAGATCACACCTGATCCCAGACTGAAGAAACATCCTGAAGTGCTCTTCCTATCACGGGAATTGTCTACCTAAATTGAATCAACATAACCCTCCAGATTAATATTCCGATTCACCTCATACTTGAGCCCATAATCAACTGTACCCTTCAGGTACCTCAGAATATGCCTTGCAACAATCAAGTGAATATGTCTCATATCTGTCAGGAACTGGTTCAAGGTGTTTAAAGCAAAGCAAATATATGGTCTCGTATTCGTCAGGTACATCAAGGACCCAATCATCTGATGATACATCGTGGCATCAACCGCTTCTGATGATGCATCACTCAATAGCTTCAAGTTCGATGCCATAGGTGTGGTTATGGCCTTGCAGTACATCATCCCAAACGTCTTCAGGATCTCTACTACATACTTCCCTTGTCTGAGGAAGATTCCATCTGTATTCTGCCACACCTCCATTCCTAGAAAATAGTGCATCATACCCAAGTCTTTCATTTCAAAATCGACAGCAAGCTTCCTCTTCGTATCAGCAATCAACCCATCCATACCTGTTACAAACAGATCATCTACATATAGTAGGAGTATCACTGGGTTCCCTTCTTCAACCTTGTAGTAAAGGTTGGAATCTGCTTTACTCTTGGTAAAGCCCAAACTGGATAGGAAGCTGTCAATTCTACCATACCATGTCCTGGGTTCCTGTTTCAAACCGTACAAGGATTTCTTCAATTTACACACATGAGACTCCCTATCATGTGTTTCAAAACTGAGTGGATGCTCCACATATACTTCCTCTTCCACTACACCATTCAAGAAGGCAGTCTTGACATCCATTTAGTGTATCTTCCACTTTATTACTGCAGCCAGAGCAAGTATTGATATGATGGAAGTGTATCTAGCTACAGGTGCAAAATTTTCTTTATAGTCTATTACTTCTTTCTAGGAGAAGCCACAAGCCATGAATCTTGCTTTATATTTCTCTATGCTTCCATCTGCAGCATGCTTGATCTTATAGATCCATTTGGAAGTTACAACGGACTTCCCTTCTAGTCTTGGAACAACATCCCAAACATCATTCTTCATGATCGATTGATACTCCTCGATCATAGCATTCTTCCATTCCTTTCTTTTTTCCGCTTCTTCATATTTGGAAGGTTCTTTATCAATAATGTCACATAGCAGGGCTACATAATTGGAGCAAGACCTAGTTCTCTTTCTTCCTCTGTGTGATTCTTTTGAAGCCCCATATCTTTCTACACCTTGGATAATTTCTCGTACCCAAGCAGGTTTCCTCTTATGAGGATTCTTCTCCTTAGGTGGATCCACAGGTTCTTGAGGTTCTTCTAATTCTCAATATTCTTCTTGAATTTCTTCGTTCATGGTTGTATCATGAATTCTAGGTACTTCTGTTTCTTCAGGTTCTTCAGCAGATCTCTTTCTGTAAGCTGAATCTTTGTCAAATGTTACATCCATGCTAATGTCATTCTTCTTGAATCTTGGGAAGTATATTCTATAAGCCTTCAAACTTTCAAAGTATCCCACAAATATACCCTTCTTTCCTGAAGGATCTAACTTTGTCCTCTTTTCTTTCGGAATGTGTATGTATACAGGACAACCAAATATTCTGAGATGGTTGATTTCTGGTTTCTTGCTGGAAAATACTTTTTCAGGTGTCTTGTTCTCGAGTACTCTGTGTGGAGTATGGTTCTGTACATAGATGCATGGGAATATCTTAATCATGAAGCATGGCCCTTGCACCTTCCATGATCATTCTATTCTTCCTTTCCGCAACCCCATTCTGTTGTGGATTCATTAGAGGAAATTTCAACTCAAAATGGGCCTTTTAACTTTTATTCAAATTCCATGTCATCATGTGTTAGCTAATGAAATTGCTTTAAATTTGAAATACCGTATAGGTCTTAAACACTTTTTTAATATAAATTTGGGGATAGGTACCATAAAAAAAACTACTTTTTTGTTTGTATTTTTGACATATCTCCCCGTGTTTTTACTCAAATTTCGATCGAGAGAGCTCGTTGAATGCGGAATTAAATTCCGCATCCAACGAGTACCCACACGGCATACTTTTGATGGACCCCGCTACCCAAAAAAAAAGAAATACCTGAAAAAATGGAATGATGGCATCATCATTTCATTTTTTCAGGTATTTCTTATTTTTGGGGTAGCGGGGTCCGTCAAAAGTATGCCGAGTGGGTACTCGTTCAATGCAGAATTTAATTCCGCATCCAACGAGCTCTCCCTATCGAAATTTGAGTAAAAACACGGGGAGATATGTCAAAAATACAAACAAAAAAGTAGTTTTTTTCTTTTCTTCCTCCAAAATTAATAAATATTATTTTATTATTTTAACTATTATTTTATTAATTCATTTTAAGAGGCCCATTTTGACTTGAAATTTCCTCTAATGATATGGAGTGGATAACTCCCTCTTAATCCCTGAGTATTTGCATAACTCTTTGAATTCATTTGATGTGAATTCTCTGCCATTATCTGATCGAAAGGTCTTGATCTTCTTTTCTGTGTGGTTCTCGATCAAGGCTTTGAATTCCTTGAACTTGTTGAATACTTCATCTTTGTTCTTCATAAAGTATATCCATGTCTTCCTAGAAAAACCATCAATAAAGGAAACATAGTATGCATACTCGCTTAATGAACTAGATGACATTGGACCACATACATCGGAGTGGATGATTTCCAATATTCCTTTTGCTTTGCTCTCGCTACTTGGAAATGTCTTCTTTGTGTTCTTCCCTTTCGCACATCTTTTGCAGACACCGTCATGTTTTGTCTATATTTCTAGAATACCTTCAACAGATTTGCTTGCAAGTGGTAGTGCTCTGTAATGCACATGTGCAACCCTTTGATGCCAAAGTTCATTTGGTTCTACTAATTCATGAACCAAAGCTGGTTCTGGTTGGCCCTTCAATTTGTATAGACCTCCTTCTTGTTCCCCAATCACTACTGGATCGTCAATAGTCTTTCCAAGTTGGCCACATGAGAACTTGGCCATCTACAAATGCAACCCTCATTCCTTTTACATCCAATGCAAATATGGAGAGGAGGTTCTTCTTTAGTCTTGGTACAAATAATACATCTTTCATCTTTATAGACTTTCCAGAGTTTAACTTATATGACGATTCACCACTACCTTTTATTGGATACTGGCAGTCATCTCCAAGTTTCACCTTGTGAGGTGATTCATGTTCAAATAGTTTCATAAAGGATTCCTTGAATCTTGTCATATGTTTGGAAGCACCACTGTCTATAAGCCAATCATTGCTTCCATGTGTGATATTTCCCATGAGAGTAGAAATCATAACATATTCTTCATCACTTGAAGAATCATCACTGTCTTGTCTGGTTCTCTTTGTGGAAGGTTCATCATCCTCTGCAGCATGAGCATGATGTCTTCTCTTGTTTCCCTTCTTCTTGTGAGAGCTATTTTTGTTTATAGGACAATCTCTTGCAAAGTGTCCTCTTTCATCACATGTATAGCAAATGTACTTAGACATATCTCTAGGCTTTCTAAAGTTACTCTTCTGGTGAGAGTGCTTACCTCTGTGATGGCTTGTTCTGGTTTTCTTGGATTGTATTGTGAAAGCTTGATCTTCACTTCCCATCTTTTCTTCTCGAGCTGCTATTCGAGATTCTTCTTGTGAGCATTCCTCCCACAGTCTACTGAAATTGACTAACTTCTTTCTGGAATAGATTCCTTGAATCAAAGAATCCCATGATCTAGGGAGACCATTCAATGTGGTCATCACAATTTCTGCATTCTCCACTTCTTCATCTAATGCTTCTAGTTATTCCTTGATCTGGGAGACTCTTGAAAAATAAGACTGGATGGTTTCTGCATTCTGGATCTTTACATTCTTCAATTGGTTTCTCAGAGTCAACTTCTGATTTATGTTCTTTCCTTCAAACAGTTTGGTCAGGGAAATAAACATAGATTTAGGTGTCTTTAGGGAGGACACCTATGGTATGAGGTGATCCTTGATTGAATCGGCAATAATCCACTTAACCATGACCAATTTATTTTTGTGTGAGGCCTTAGCCTCATCTCCCTCTGGAACTGGAACCTCTTCATTGATGTAAGAGTCCAACTCATTTTCTTCTAGAATTAGGGAGATCCTATACTTCCAGGCTCGGAAGTAATCATCTCCCTCAAACTTTTCATCAAGCTTAGTATGATCAGACATCTTAACTGAGAATCTCAAATGGAAATACAAAAGATTTAGATCTTACCAGGTCAAGATGTTGGAACTGGATTTGGAGTTGAATTTCTACAGTGCTGGTTCAGGAGCAGATTAGGGTTTGACTTTCCCAGAGTTCTATCCAACCAAAAACTTTGATCTTTATGTCTAAACTTTGATTTTGAGGAGGAGATCTATCGAGTCCCGGGCTCACTCAAAAATTCCACTTCTGTGGAAAGTCCTAATTTTCGGTAGAAGTGTCAGGTCAAAAACTGAAAATGCTCAAAATCAGATTATGCTTCGATAAAAAGATGCACCCTAGCGAGGAGAGTTAGCCCAACCTTCTTTTGCTAAAAATGTGTGGAGAGAGATCCAAAAAATAGGAAGCCCTAGTTTCCGCAGCTGCACAATGTCTTCTTCTCAGGTTAGCTCTGATACCATGTTAGATTTTTAAAATTAAAGCTAGCATTATCTTAGGATCTTTAATTGAGAGAATAACAAGCACAACAATAAAACATACTAGACAATGAACACAAAGTTTTTCCTCAGGGAAACCATAAAGGAGAAAACCCCGCAACTTCCTCAGAGATAGAATTAGCACCAAAAGCAAAACCCCAAAAATAGTAAGATGATCTCCTAACAACAGTAGTCTCTCTCTCTCTCTCTCTCTTGTCCCAACAACTTCTTCTCTCTCAATTATGTGCTATTACTGAGTGTGAGTGAGTGTGTGATAAATAGAGAGGCTCACTCTCTATTTATACTAATTCCCAACTTTACAATAACTCACTAGGACGACTTCTCTAGGAGAGTCTAATAACCCTAGGCCCCACAACTGCGGGGACTTTAACCCTTGAACAATAGGAGGGTTACCCACAATGACTTGACATGACTTGTTTGCATTATTGAATCTCTCGATGGGAACATCGGGGCGTGACATGACTCAATTGCATTACAGATACTTCCCGGAATAAACATCAGGGTACAATACATAAAATATACAAGTGAATACATTCCAAAGTTACAAATACATCAACAAAGAGCACCTTAAGACATGGGCAAGAGGGTTAAACCTTCATGGGAGCATGAACTTTTTCTCTACATTAATATAGGAAATTATATCATGCGTGAAAAATTATTTACATATAAAGGAAATAATATCATGTGTGAAAAGTATTTACAGATAAAGGAAATTATATTAACAAGTCAATAGGTATCATACCACTACCATTTGGTCTTTTGTTACTGATTTATGTTTACAAGTAAGAAGTTACCGGTTTATTAGTTTCATGAGTTTTATATAAAAGTAACAATTTACTTAATTCATGAATTGTTAAAGAGTGTTATACTGAAATTTAAAGACTCAAAACTGCTTCGATTGTTGCTCCACTCACATCACAATAAACCTGAAACACTTTGCTAAAGTTTGGTAATGGCAACATTGGTTGTGTTGTAACTCTCCTCTTTAATTCCTCAAATGACTTTGATGTTGCATCAGTCCACTAAAACATGCCCTTGTTTATACATTATGTAAGAAGCGCACACATCTGACTAAAGTTTCAAATTGAATTTTGATAGAATCCTTCCAATCCAAGGAATTTTCTCACACTGAATGAGCATCTAGGTGTTGGCCATTTGAGAATAGCCTTGAATTTGTCATAATCCATTTTTCAGTCCTTCCTTTGAAATTACAAAACCTAGGTACACCAATTCTCATTGCATAAATGTACATTTCCTGAGGTTTATGAGTAACTTCTCCTCCTTCAAATGATGCAACATGACTCTCACATGCTTAACATGTTCTGCTTTGCTTTTGCTTAAGATCAATATATCATCCAAATACACAACCATGAAATTACCTAAAAATGGATTCAAGATTGCATTCCTCAATCTCAAGATTGCATTCCTCAATCTCATGAACGTGTTGGATGCATTAGTTAGTATGAACGGCATCACTAACCATTCAATCAGTCCATCCTTCATCTTAAATGCAATATTCCATTTGTCACCTTCTTTGATTCGAATGTGATGATAGCCACTTTTCAAATCAATCTTTGTAAAGTACTCCATACCACTCAATAAATCCATAAGGTCATCCATTCTTGGCAATGAAAATTGGTATTTGACGGTGATCTTTTTTGTCCCACACAGACCAATACACATTTTCCACTCCCCTATTTTCTTAGGCATCAATACTGCTAGTACTACGCAAGGGATAACAATCTCACAAATCAACCCTCAATCAAGCAATTCCTGCATTTGTCAATTCACTTCTTCACTCTCTACTCGAGTCATTTAGTGAGGAACTTTGTTTGGTAAACTAGATCCCATAATCAGATCAATTTGGTGTGATATGTTATGCAACGAAGGTAACCCCACTGGTAATTCCCCTAAAGCAATTTCCTTTAACTCTTCCAACATGTGTTGGATCTCTACTAGTACAGAAACTTATGTTTCAGCCTTCTGGACTTCTTATGGAAATAAAGAAAGACGGGGCGGTTTCCCATGACTAATATACTAGTATGATTGATATAATCATAAGCATTGTTTGTGAATATTTAAACAATGTTCTCCACCTTTACCTCTAACACAACCATCTCAAGTAGATCATAGAATGACGAGGTGTTCTTAATATGGGTATATGTATATACATATTTAACATATATATATATCGTGCCTCGTTTCATGGGAATCACTGTGTTCGTCAAGATGTTCTTTAGGTCCTCAACAATCGCATTCAAAGTTTCGCACTTAGGTGTCTTAGAAGTAGGTGCTTTCAAAGTAAGACCACACATAATTTAATGACACCTATGCTAGCCTATGGACGATACTTACAATTTGTCTCCACATATGAGGATCTAGTTACAATAAATAGAAAGTACAATAAAGAACAAATTTGCCTATAGATATAGATGCTCTTTCATGAACTTTTGTTCTTTCATTTTTTTTTCCCCAAGTCAAGATTAGTTATATGAAGAAAGACAAATTATAATATATACACTAGAAGATGAAAAGCAATTGGTATGTAAATGTGTTGGTTAATTTGGAACAAAATTAGAAATCAATGAAGGGAAGAATAAATTTATTTTTAAAAGGTAAAAATGAAAAAAAATAATTAAGAACTAAGATAAGAATAAAATTCACAAAACTAAAATGAATATTTTGAAAGTAATAATAAAGCTGGATCAAAATTTACAAAAGCAAAAAATATTAATTGGATGTATTCATATTGTTTTGATGAATGTTTATATCTAAACTAACAAAAAAGAGTAGTTTTTTTACATAAGAGGTGCATTCTACAATCTGGTAAGGGAGAGATATGTAATTCTTTTTGTGCTCATCTTAAAGTTGATATGCATCTTTTATAAAAAATAATAAGATATTATTAAAAATAACATGTCAGCTTAAATTAAATTTAAATTATTTAAAATTGCATATATATAAAACAATATAAATTAGATAAACTAAATTCATAAACATTAGATTACAGATCTATTCATTTCCACTCAAAAAAAAATTAGACCAAGGTTGAAAGATTTAATCCCTTCCTATGCTGGTTTATTCCACTCAAACTAGTAATTACTAAAATTGGAAACTTATCATATCCATGCTTTATTGCTTGAAAATGTAGCCCACCAGTGTAACACTGCAACCATGGGAGGACAACATAACCAACCCTTGACTACAGGAAGAGGAATGGTGGAATCTAAATAAATTTAGAGTACAAAAAATGGTAAAGTAAATCTATACAGGAAGAGGAAATGGTGGAATCTAAATAAATTTAGAGGAGAAAAAATGGTAAAATAAATCTATACAATTTTTTTACATATAATTAGAGGAGACATTATTTCTGTGTTTATTGGGTGTCACGTGGAGATTCTTTGTTATCCGTGCAGGTTAGGACTTCCTCTTCCCATATAACTATTTGCATTTGGTTGCATTATTGCATTATGATAAATTATGTTTGTATTGCATCCTCATAGAAAATAGAAAAAGGGTCAAGTCAATTATTTTGAAGTGTTGTCATTCACAGCCTGACCAAAGCGGAGACCAAACGATATTGACAGAAACAAGAGCGCTAATTTTGGTTATGGATTCCAAATTAGAATGGAGAAATTAGGAATCTCATCCAAGTTTTCGAAATCCAAATGAAAAAGATCATGTTAAGATGCAAATTTAAGAATATGAACGATAAATTTAAGAGAATTGATATGCACCGACGAGAAAATTTTATTGTGAGAGAATCCATATGCACCGACTAGAGGTGCATTGCAATTTTTATTTACTGGATAGCCATGGACATCATTGGCATCTTATTGATATATTTGG
>LPNX010373551.1:34930-58907 GCA_001517045.1 Pseudotsuga menziesii
CAGCCCTGACATGAGAAAGAAATTAATCAGAGAAACTATAAATAGAGTATGACGTAAATAACAAATAACATAGCTGAACATCTAGGAATTGATAATTTATGGTTGAGCAGCAAGAACAAAATATATATTACCTCCAGTTTCGTGCATTACATTGGCGAAGAAGGCAGCGAGTTCTCTCTTCTGGACGTCGCTGGATCCGGTGGTGCCAAATCCGGAATAAGCACTGGCGGCTGCGATAAAAGCATTGTAAGTATAGAATCCCTTGCCTTCGCAGGAGCTGGCAGCTCCGCCTGCAAGGCCATTGAATATACTCTGGGAAATTATGGTTCCCACGCTTCCACCTCCGCCACTTGGAGATCCTCCGCCTGAACTGGAGCAGGGACCGCTCTGGCAGCCAGTGCCGCAGTAAGCAGAGGTCGTCCCACAGTATCCATACTTGCTGCAACACAGCCCACTGGCACAGCCACAGTTTTGGGCATTAACACTTACGCCCAGCAGTAGCAGCAGTAGCACGAGTGCCATTACCCATTTTTCACCACCAGTTTTCCCCATTGCCAACAATTTCTTAAGACTCGCTCCTCACTCTGATATTTGATTCGTTGATTCAAGAAACTGAAGGGGATGCTTGCTCTATTTATACAGAAACCTCAACCCGGTCTGCTCCTCCTTTAGCTTCTTTGGGTGGCAACTTGGCAATACTATAATCCAGATCGACAGACTAGAGTGGGTAGCCGTATACAAGACTTTGAATTTTGGAACAATTGCATGTTGCAACGTGTCAATACGTGGCGGGGCCTCAGGACGCGGGTTGAATGCGTCCATTTTACTTTCCATTGCGCCGCCTTCCATGACCTGCTACTAAAGTTGCCATGATTTACTCGTTGTGTTGTGGTTTCAACTATGACGAGATAAGGCCAGTGGCGTGGAGACAAGGCTTCATTTTGGATGATACGGGTACCAAGATTTTCAGCATCCTTGGGGAGTTTGTTTTCATCTGTGTATAGTAAGTTGAATGTGACAAGACAATCGTACTTTTTCAAGCATATATATATAGCCTCTTGGATGATATGGGTGCCAAGATTCTAAGCATCTTTGGGGAGTTTTGTTTCCATCTGTGTGTAGTTGAATGTGGTATAGACAATTTTATTTTTTCAAGCATACATAATTTCCTGCTATTTCAGAATCAAGGAAGCCGTCGACCCCACGACTGAAACCTAGACGTGTACGCTCTCCCACTAATTACGAGGAGTTTCCAAAATTGTTTTTCCAAATTGTTATTTTTGCAATTTCAGTAATTCTAGTGGCTTATCTTAAATTAATTGTTTGTTTTTAATTTTAATAACTGATTTTAAGTTCAGTAATTTTAGTAGCTTATCCTAGATTAATTTTGTTTTTAAAATTATCTAAATCGCTGATAGTACAATTTAAGTGCTCCAATTTTAAAACTATTTAGTTCAATAATTCTAATAGCTTAGGTTTAGTAAAACTATTTAGTTCAATAATTCTAATAAGAATTCGAAACCATACGACTCATCTACAGTTTTAGTTTCCTTCATTTTAAGAATTTAAAATTGGAGTAAAAAAGTTTGGAGTCTTGCCGTTTTGACTCTCTCGGTTTCTTTGAATGCAGATGCGAGGAGCTTCCAAGATTGATTCGCAGTGGTGGCTCCTGAGATACGCAAAAAAGTGGACTCCTCGATGCAACTCTGGATCAACCATTTTGCAGTTATATTTCTCTCTCTACAGGCTTCAAGCGCATTCTTATGAACATTAGACATAGCATCCACTGGTTATGTGAATTCTGTTTCAACCATGTCCAAAAATTTATTGAGCTAGAGAAACGTTTGCATCTTGATTGACCAGAATTCATTGTTGGTTCTAGACAACATTGATCTGGATATTTGCTTCATATTTGAGCTGCTTAAGTTGGCAGCCATTTTCTTATGATTGTCTACATGATTGAACTAGATATGGAGAGAAGATCTAGTATTTACTCAATGCCACAGCTTCTAGAGCTATGATAGGGCAACACAAGGTGTGACACTCAAAAAAATGTGTAATTCAATAACTATTGTTGCACTTTTCCTTAATAGTTTATGCGTCAGTGCCACACTTTTCCTTAACCATAGGTGTGACATTGCCTCACTTCTCCTTGACAATAGGTGGGTCAGTGCCTCACTTTTCCTTAACAAAAGTTGGGGTAGTGCCTCACTCTTCCTTAATAATAGGTGGGTCATGCCTCACTTTTTCTTAATAAAAGGTGGGGCACTTGGAGTATATCATAGTTCCCGATAGTCTAGGATGCAACATCACTCCATCAGGGTAAAAATAAAAGATATGTTGGCTCTTCATTCTGTGAAGAAAACTTCATGATGATGTGTTCACGACCATCTTGACCAACAACCTCCAGTGGATGTCATATCATATCTATGTGCTTCCCCCTTTGTGAAAAGGATTACCAAAGCATACTTACAAGACTTGGATCAGATTCGATCTGATGCCATGATAAAGTTTAACATAAGAGAAAAAAAAAAGGATGAAACACATGTGGGCAAATTAATTTTCTTCTCACTATTACTTGCAAATGCTTATAGAAAAATAAATACAATGTAGCGGTTGATAAGATCAAACCATCATAAATGCTATCTAACTAGAAATGGTCAAAGTGGACCAAAAGCCTAAATCAACAAACAACTCAACTACTCAACTATTTATTGAAGCAGTGGATAATATGTGGCTAATAAGATTACATTCTCTAACAAATTAGTGGGGATAACATAGAAAGGGAGGAGTGGAGGAAAATCGAAAAGTGATCCATGAGATTGAATATGTATGTAAGGCCTTTATTTTATTCTTTTCATTCACTAAAGAGGTTAAATATTATGTAAAAACGTGTAAACTAATATACTATATCATTTGATGTGTTGAAATATATTTCAAACTATAATTTCATTTTATTTTCTTTATACATCTTTTTATACTAACAAGGGAGAGTTGCATAAAAATCAATCCATGTTTTGAAATTAAGTGTTTTGAAAGTGCAAAATGCACAATATCACTTAAGATTATGAAAATGAATGATGAAAAATCTATAACCATTTCCATTTCATCCTATATATTTGTCAAAATAGCATGCAATGATCCATAAAATATCTATATTTAAAAAGTAAAATTATATAAAAAACCCCACCATTTGAAATATCCATAGAATCTGGATCACAATCTATATCAACTGATAAAAATGTTGTATTACCCTTGTACATTCCTCCATAGCAATGTATTATTTCTTTTTATCAACAATTATGACAATATTGGGAAAACTTGTCATGTATCTAAGCCCGCGAAAAGAAGATACTTGCTTTTTATGTCGAGCGACCCTATCACACCCATCATATACGTGAAAACTTTAGTTTGATAAAGAAATTAGGGATATATTTCTCCTCTTTTTAAGTCAGTTCGTGCCATTAAGACATTTATTAACACAATTCAACAACCCGATAGAAACATTTCCCATGGGTTTAGAAAAAGATAGATAAGTTTAAAGCGATAGACATATTAAATCTTGAAACATTGCCCATTTTTTTAATTTAAGGGAGGCTATAAACATGAAATAAAGCATAATGAGACGATACTGAAAACTTGTTTTCTTTAATTAGTTGCCGCGCCTTTCTAATATTTCGACGAATTGTTTAACCATACCAATATATATTTAGGCTCATAATCCCATCCATGATGGAGTTAGATCAATAAATACGAAACGGATTATTAGTCCTAGCCAAAGGCAAGGGTACTATTATTTTCGATAGTCGTTGACCAAGTATTAGTTTGTGTTGGCTCTAAAGCAATGTTTCATTTTTTTTTTAAACTTTTCTGCTATTTTATTAAATCAAGGAAAGATTACATCAGTCTTGAAGGTTTCTTATAGACCTTTCACTTAAAATTCTTTAGAGTTACTTCATAAAGCCTTTTTTCAGTTCTTAACTAAAAAGTATTACAAAAACTTTCAAAATACTTGACCTACAAATCAAAATGGTATAATCCCATCAAAATACTACTTAAAACAATATCTCTTTAGGGTGAAATCATGAATCTGGGTGTCTATTTTTTGGGGGTAATGAGAAAAAGGAATGTTGTTTTTGCAATTTTGTCAACTTCAAGCAAATAAAAATTAGATTTGTATTTAGAATTTCACTTTGTAGTAAAAACAAAAGTTGTAGCGAATTGTGTTAGCTTTCTATCAAATATTTTTAGATTTTTTTTAATGGCACTTGATACGTCATTTTTGCAAGTGTTTGATAGTATGTTATTAATTAATGAAATTTTGAAAAATAGTCATGTTTTCAGACACAAGTTAATTCATTATTCAACTATTGTTCATTAAAAACAAAATATGTTATGATGATCTAGACAGATTGTACTAACATCTGTCTATAAGTTTGTATCCAACAACAACATGAAGTAATTATTAGAATTTTTTGAAGTTGACCAATCTAAAAAACTAACATAAAACTGACATGTTTAGGTTGACACAACATCTTCCCTAATTTCCAATTCAAAACAAAAAAAACTAAAAGTACCATTTTGAAGACAAGACATCAATGTTGAGGACCATGCTTTTTTCAAATTTTTCCGCCATGTCTTTAAGAAGTTATTGAATTTTCATTTCAATGAATTCTATTAAATTTTGAAGCAATCCAGACACCTTGTAAGAAATATAATAAATAAAATTAGTGGATCACACCAATTTCAACAAAATTTGCATCTATAGAAAGTAGATTTAATTATGCAACTAATGGTATTATTTGTGAAGAGAAATTGTAAGTATTTGATATGATCCGATCTCTTTGAAATTGGAAGAAGAGTTAGATATGGGACGGAATTCCATTTTTGAAAATTTACAAGTTTTCGGTCGAACTAATCTTTCGACCGAAAATAATTAATCTTTCGGCCGAGAAGTAGTAAATGTTCGGTCGAAAGTTAGATTTAACGAACGGAAAACAGTTTGGCCAGCAATCCCTATTGAATTTGTTCTGCCGACCGAAAAAAAACTTGAAATGTTTTTTCGAAACACCGTTTTGTTTCATGAACTTGAAACGTTTTTACATTTTTTTCGAAACACCATTTCAATTCTTTATTTATATGAATGAAGGCTCAACATATTTTATCAACATTTTACACAGTTATAGAAGAAGGAAGGCTCTCTTTTCTGGTAAGTGTTCTTAAAACTTATCTTTTAAGGTGAAGGCTATTTTTATTTGATACCAAACATTATTTTGGAAAATTTGTTATGGTAAACTGTTCTTAGAACTATCCTACTATTTTTCTTTAATAGTAAAGATTCTTTTCGTAAGTTTTTTGTGGTAAAATGTTTATAGTAAAGTGTTTTTAGAAATTATCTTCCAAGGTGGAGACTTTTTTTCTTTATGGAAGATGTATCTGGAAAATATTTTATGGTACAAATTTTCTTAAAAATTCTGCACCAATTTATTCTATGGTACATTTTTTTTTTAATATTTTGAACAATATTTTATGGACATATTTACTTTTTATAACCTTGCCTTAAACTAGTTAATTATCAATTTTTAGTAGTCATCTTTTGTCCTTTTAACTGGTAATTTATATTTAGTGAATGCGGCTTTATACTGGTTAATTATACTTTTATAACATTTAAATAAATTGTAATTTTTTTGTAATTCACCTGCCCTAGAAGTGCCAAATTTGGTTGATAACCTTCCTTGTAACCATTATCACTACTTTTTGTAGTCATATTGCTTGAGGTGGATGACTCTTACTTTTATTGTATTTTCTAAGGTGATTTTTTTTCTTTGATGATTAAAATTCTCTCAAGGGAAATTTATTCTAAGTTGAAGGTATACATTGAATAATTAGGGGCAACAAAAAACGCGAAAGAGGAAATGTGATTGCACTCGAATTGATGTCTTACATAATGAAAAGAAAAAACGCAAATACCATGAAAAAAAGAAACAAAAGAATACAAATATTGAAGAAATCACTAATGATGATGTAAATAGAGATTTGGATCAAAATGTTGATGATATGAATGTTCAAAATCAAACTCAAGAAGAAATTGAACCAGGTATGTACAAATATTGTAAATTTGTTTAAAATGCAGTAACTAGTCTTTGTAACTGATGTATTTTTTAAAATAATTTCCAAATGCATATACAAATGTTGAAGATGATGAAGACATTGAAGAATCACAAAATGATGCAAATATTCAATCCAATAGAGGTAATATATATATATATATATAGGTATGTACAAATATTGTAAATTTGTTTAAAATGCAGTAACTAGTTTTTGTAACTGATGTATTTTTTAAAATAATTTCCAAATGCATATTCAAATGTTGAAGATGATGAAGACATTGAAGAATCACAAAATGATGCAAATATTCAATCCAATAGAGGTAATATATATATATATATATATATATATATATATATATATATATATATATATTGGTTATTAAAAGATTTTAAACCATGTAATTATAATTATAATTATGAGTCATATTTTTATGATTCAACTTAAGTATATTTGAAATATTCTAAATTAAAACTGAAATTGAAATATATGTAGGCGGCTTCATCATTGACGACGACATGTTACAAAATGTTGATAAAGAAAAATTTGGAAACACGAAACCTTACCATATTGTACAATATCGTGCCGAAAAGATGCATTACTTCTCAGATTACTTCTCACATTAAATATTTGTTTCACACTCTTTAATGTTATGATGAGCAAATAATATCCACTGCTTTACATTGATGTTATTGTAAATATAAAATGGTTTAAAACTTCATAGTGTGCAGGATAAAATTAAGTAATAATTACTTGTTGGGGCCTTGCTTATCAACAAGAACTATAACATCTAACATCTTAAGTAGAACTTTGCACATATCAACAAGAATCAAACCATGTCAAGTGGAGCCTTGTACATATCAACAAGAACCAAGGCATAAATGAACAAACTGACAATGAAGGAGACAACAACCTCATTGTTGGCTTACCTCTCAAAGAAAAGCAAGGCAAATGACATAATCAACAATGAATAAAGACAATGTGTTGGTTTTTCTCATAAAAGAGAGATAATGTCCTCTTAAAATTGTTTGCTTCCTATGTTGGTTGGTTTCTTAAAGTTGTTTACTTCCTCTCTTGGATGAAGAATGATTCATTTCAAAGAGCTGGCATGTTATTGTCCTTTGATTAGTTGAGATTTATCTATAAGAGAAACTTTGGCTCGATTGTCTCTTTAGATTTTTCTCCACTCTTCTCTGTAATATAGTGTTGAAAGAATAATGCCTATACAAATGCATGCATGAAAGGGTTATTAGTTACTGCAGCTACTTCCAAGTGCTATTTCATCCTATGATTACTTTAATTTTTTTGTCATTGTTCTCCTTGTTATATTTTTTCTCATCAACTACTTACATTTATTTCCTTTCAAATTATTTAAAATTCTTTATTTTCCAAAATGGCATGTAACATGTTTCCAATGTTATAGGGAGAACCTCCTTATGAACTAAGTAGTGATCTTATTAACCTTACGTACGATGTATCTTCCATAGGGTACCTATGTGTTTCAAGGTAGAATTAGAAAGAATCAATTTGTTCTCACTTTCTCCTTCCATCCAATATGAAATTGGATTGGTATAGTATGTGAATGTATCAATCTCTACACAAAACCCACTAATATTTCTAAATCCCCATACAATGTTAAGTCACACTAAAACATAGTTAACACAAATTATAATTACCACTTAAGGTCAAGAGGTTCACTAAATATGTCATCACACTCTGGAGGTATGTATGGCTTCACCATCCTTCCATATGTATAGTTCATATATAAATCAAAATAATATATAGTTGGATATGGTTATGAGAATATTTATGAGACGAAAAAACAACGCCTTGTAAGATCACTAAGTGATATTCTTAAGAGTTGTACAAGACTGGACCAAGATGATGGTTCCCACTTTAGGAGAATCCTCCCTAAATATTCCAATGAGTGTATTATCAACTCTATGATTTCCCACTTTAGGAGCATCCTCCCTAAAGATTCTCCTAACGCATCCAATTGATGGAGGTTGTTCCTTAACTTCGTAATTTTCTACATGCTATTTTGTGGGACTTCTAATTCTCAAACTATGCTAACCTGTTAACCTCTATTTGTACTTGAAAAAAATCCTATCTAACCCATCCAATCAATGGAGGTTGTTCCTTAACTTTGTAATTATCTACATGTTATTTTGTGGGACTTCTAATTCTCCGACTATGCTAACCCATTAAACTATATTTACAGTAGAAAACTTGGTAAGGCCTACATTATTTATTATTTTCTTAATTGTATGTTTCTTCCTAACTTTTAACTTCTGGGTATTGTTTGTAGTCTTTATATTTATATATAAAGTTATACACTAGAGTAAACATAAACATATACAACAAAATGTAGATGTCTGTCTATATAGAGAAGATAGGTCCTCTTGTAAGGTTTAGATTCTTGGACGTGTTTATATATGTGTGTGTGTGTGCGCACATGCGCAATTATATAATAAAGTAAAACCAACAAAGAAGGGAGTTTGTTTATATAGAGAAGGGAGTTGTTTGTAAATTTTATTGTTTTAAATATCTAATTAAAATAAATTTTTAAAGTTAAATTAAACAAAATGCATATAACATGTAATGTTAATTAACAACTTTAATATCATAACTTCCACTCAAAGTCCTTAGAATTTAAAGTTTAAGCAAGAAGGAAAACACATATGGTGTTGGGATTTAAGACACATAACACAACATGGAGCGTGTCATTTGGAAACGTCATGTGGAAAGTAAAAAATTGTCATAGAATTGAATATGCATGTCAAAACTGATTTCATTTCCAAAATAATTATAAATATATGTGCTTGTCAAAATCAAAAGTGATTAATTATTGTATGTCTTGGATTTTGTTAGTCATTATTGCCATATCCCGAGCTTCTAAAAACAATTTAGACCTTATTAAGCTCAAGTTACCCACCACAATCCCTCACTAACTTTCTAACCTTCGAACACTGGATTATGCAATTCCAACAAATATATATTTACAATTTCAACGTTCAACATGAATAAACATTTCACCACTTAAATAATTCTAAATGTGAATTCTAAAGCTAAATGTGAATAATAAAGTAAAATTTTTACCACTTAAATAACTCTAAATGTGAATACCAAAGCTAAATGTGAATGATGAAGTTATTGGTAGGATAAACTTACAAAGCCTCAATGTGTTGGGCTTAAAGGCACATAAAACAATGGGACTAACATACACCGAAACTAATAGAAGATCATTTTGGCGTGCATTGTGAATACTATTGTATCCTTAAATGATGTTTTGTATTCCCAAGAGGAATCCAAATAATGTTCTTACACTCTAATCCGATTTTTCTGAAAGAATCTACCTAGATGGGTAGTGGATGTGCAATATTATAGCATTGAGGAATATTCCCATGTTCACCACCATGAAAACAAGAAGATTTTTTGTATCTAACCCTTAAAATAAATGCAACCATGTTGTTCAAAGAAATAAACCCAAATGAATAGCTAGGATATAATAGTTGCAAATACTCAAGCATTGTACTAATTGGATAATACAAATAGTAGATCTAGTACTAATTGAATTTATGGCTCTTTTGTTTGCACCAATTAACAACATCGTTTGAATTTGCAAGGTGAAAAGCAGAGCGATTAATTTGATATCTCCTATGTGCACATTTCACGCAAGCCCAAGCACCATCACATGTTCTCCTTTTCCATGTCCCGTTTCAAAAATCTCCATGTGTGGCGAGCATCTGTGTTTCTATGAAGGTGAGACAACCATAAGAATGATCGCGTTGATTTAAACTGGCTAGCACAACCATCTGACCACACCCAATGTTCTTTAAAAGTGAACCTTTGTCTTGATAATTCTTTATAAAGCATACCAAAACAATGTCGGACAAAACCTATATCATGTGTACAATCATCACAGATGTAGAAATGACACTCCTTAATCACTTCAGGATTATTTTCATTACTATCAAAACCATCGACATCAAGCTCTGCATGTCTATACATAATATGAACAAGTATAGATACCTGATCTGAATGATAAAACTCACTATGTATCTCCTTTTGCAGAGTGAAAGTGTAATTTTCAGCCGGAATTGACAATGGATAATATATTTCCTTTTCGAAATACATCTCGTGATTGCTTAAACTATAAGTCCTGCCATCGTGCCGAGTGAGAGTGCTTGATATATTTATATATTTGATCCCTGAACAAATTCATAAAATATGTCAAAGAGATATCACTTTCAACTAAATTAAGCCTTCTTGATGTTGACGTTGAATCTGTAACAAGAGTATAATCAACATAATCATATCTCTTCCATTTCACAATGTGATTTAATAATTGAGGATCGTTTGCATCAATGTGGTAGTTAGCATTAAAAAGGGCCATATCAGAACATTCCCCACATTTTTTACCTCTGACTCATTGTTTCTTATAGAATACTTGATCATTCTCTCATGCACATAATATTTTAGATACAAATTCACGAACACTCGCAAGAGGCGGGTTATTTGGCCAACACTCCATGCCAAAATCTCGAAATGTCTCATAATTAACATGGTATCGACAACAACATGTGTCGTGAACAACGATGGGCCTGTCATACCATGGTTTAAGCTTCACAAATGTGTTCAGGGCAATCTTCACATCAACATTACTCTCCATAAAAGTTTTGAACATTTCCACTTGAGTGATATATGTTATGTGTTTGGCATGAGTTTCATAGTTTCCTTCCGATATACGACGTCACACAACATCCTTTTCATTTGGTAAGACACGAGAGTTTAAATGCCAAAACTCTTTCACCCTGCCCCTCACATTATCTGGAAGTCTATCTTGGTAAGGTTGCCTATAGATAACACCCTAACATGCAACTTCATCATCCTCATCTAATTGAACCCTAAAGTTTTTATGCTTCCATAAACGTTTTCTTGATGTTTTTAACATTCTTGCAGTCGTAGACAACAAATGACTGTTTACAGTGTTTTTTTCCACAAACCCTGTTAGAATAGCTTTATGAGCAACCATGTAATTATGAGATCACTTTTTTGCAAGTGATGCAAGGACCGATGTCAGATTTTGTGATACAATCTCATTTGATTTAGCCTCTTTGACATTTTGAATGCCCAATAATGTCATTGCATTTCTTAGACATTTTCGCTTTAACAATTACGCTTGTTCTATGATAGAAATACCTTCAAAATATTCTTTGACTATCTTTTTTGCTCTATAACGAGCTGTATGATCAGACATCGGAGGTCCCATTTATTCAATTTTACGTGAATCCATATTCTCCAAAAACGTATTGCCAATGACGATATTGTTGCAGCTTCTAATTAATCTCTGTGAATTGGTAAGTGTGGTAGGATTTTGTATGTTGGATGTCGACCTTGCATAAAAATAAATATAAATTTATCTAATTACGAACTTTGATTGTTCAAATCAAATATATATAAGTTTATATTATAAAGTAAATTATAAACATATCAAAATTTATTTACTCACCAATCATGGTCTCAATATTGACGCTACCCATAGTTTGTTCCAGATTTTGCATTTCCTCGTCACCTCCATGTTATTCATTTCTTTCATCAACAAGTTCCTCGACAATCTACATTCCTTCATCACCACCATGTGCGAGGTTCACATTTTGCATTTATTCCTCACCACCAAGTGCCTCCACGTTTCTTTCCATTGCTCTTTTTTTTCTTAACTTTCTCATGTTCCCATGCTTTATCTCTTTCTTTTCCTCTCCATCAGTTCTGGTGCGATCATATTTTCTTTCGCGAGTCCTTCGATTTCCCATGTTGAAGGAATTAAAAACCTAAAATCCAATGCATGAAAAGATATGAGAATTGAGAGTTAAATACATGCTGAAAAAACAATAACAACAAGACCTAACAAGAGTAATATGATAAGCACTCTTGTACGAAAAATTTACCAAATTGTTGAATGTGGAACTATCATTAATGTCAAAGGAGTTTAGTAATGACAAATGAATATGCAAGGACATGATGGCAGGGAAAAACTCAATGAAAGACAAATTTGAATGACAAATGAAACTTGATGACATGGAAAGTATGATGATGTGGCATGTGTTATGAGGCTGGAAAGACACATGATTGTGTCATGGTGTTATCATTAAGTCAGTGTTGAAACCTGACATCATTCTGGAAAAGAATTGCAAGTTCCTCAAAACTTTGGAACTAAGTATGGAAAAATGAGTCAAACTACTCTAAGAGAATGCCTTCCATAATTCATGGTTTGACTAAAATTCCCACACCATGATACCATGATATAGCTTGTTGAAGTGGATATCTATTCATGGTCTCAGGTTTCCTTAATCGCTTATGAGGAAAAAAGTATAGGTCTACCAAAACAAGGTTTTGCACTAGAGAAAGTAAAATTACCTAAGTAGTCTCAGGAAAATGCCCGCCATAAATCATAGGTTAAAGTAAATTCCCGTAGAATATGGTTAAGATGTAGTCTATTGATTTTTCTACCTAAACATGATCTCAGTTTTCATTAAGCATGTCTAAAGAAAAAATTATGGATCTGCCAAAGTAGGGTTTTAGGATAAATTTTGGAGAAAGTCCTGAAAATGACTAAGTGTTGGAAAACTGGCTCAGGTGACCTTAGGAAAATGCCCGTCATACCTAATGGGTGAATTATAAAAAATAATCTGAAACTACCATGCTATATCTTGTCAAGAAGGATATCTTTCCATAGTCTTAGTTTTCACAGAAGGTGTTTGATGACAAAATTAACGGCCTGCCAAAATAGGGGTTCAAGTTGCTTTTACACGAAAGTAGCAAATCTGCCTAAGTGGCCTTAGGGAAATGCCCGCCATTGCTTATGGGTTGAACAAAATTTTCTCACCATATGGTCATTGTGTATATGGGTGTTCTGTCTACCTAGACAAATCTTCACATCGACTTGAAAGTGCCTGAGGAAGAAGTTATGGATCTGCCAAAATAGGGTTTTGGGATAAACTTTGGAGGAAGTCCTAAAAATGACTAAGTGTTGGAAAACTGGCTTAGGTGTCCTTGAGAAAATGCCTTCTGTGCCTAATGGGTGAATGATAATAATAATATGAAACTACCATGCTATAGATTGTCAAGAAGGATATCTCCCCATAGTCTTAGTTTTCATAAAAGGTGTTTGATGACAAAAATAACAACATGCCAAAACAGGGGTTAAATAAAATGCCTTGATAGTAAAAATGTCTCTGTGGCCTTAAGAACTTGGATAATGCAAAATCTCAACTAATCTGCGAACTCTCGGTTGCAATATAGATATGTGAAATCTCGACTGAACAAGGGATTTGCAAACTCTCGGTTGAACAAGTGATTTGCAAACTCTTGGCTGAAATGTAGATATGCAATTCTCGATTGAGAAATTGATGAAAACTATCTCCACCGAGAGAATATATACACACTTCTCGGCCGAGATTTTGTGGAATCCTGTCAGAATCATGGGCATTTAATTTTTCAGCTCCTAAAATATTCTCGGAGCATTATGTGACAAAACTCTTGGTCGAGACATGTTTTAAATTTTCATACGAGAGTTTAAAACAACTTTCGGTCGAGAGTTTTAATGAACTCTAGGTTAGATTTCGAGTGAAAATGACTCTCGCCCGAGATATTTTAAATGTCTCGGTCAAGTGTTTTTAGTCAACATTTCCAACACCATTTCTGCAAATTTCAGAAATGTGTCACTTTAGCAAGGTTGAATAAATAAATAAATAACAATCTCTAAGAAAAATGTGGTACACACAGGTCACCCATTATTCATACTTAACATTTTAAAGTATATGTTGTTGGTGGACGTAAAATTTTCCCCACTATATGTCGATAATTTATAAAAAAATATAAGTACGTAGATAATTTGATTCTTGAAAATGTTTGTGTTTACTTCAAGGTGAAATTCCTAAGGGAGATATCGGTTTGAAGGGGTTGAAGTTGAAAAACATAAAATTTTGCAATTTGTTTTGTCAATATATATATATATATATATATATATATAGAGAGAGAGAGAGAGAGAGAGAGAGAGAGAGAGAGAGAGAGAGGATTAGCGGTTTAGAGAGAGAGAGAGAGAGAGAGATTGGGATTAATAGATTACATTGAGAGATTTTACATTGAGAGATTGCAGATTATGGAATTAGAGAGAGTGAGAGATTGGAGATTATGGAATTATAGATAGTGAGAGAGAGATATATATATTTGGGGTTAGTGTTTTATAGAGAGAGATGGGGTTTAAGGGTTTAGAGAGAGATGGAGAGAGAATGAGAGAGACTGGGGGTTAGGGTTTTCAAGAGAGAGAGAGAGAGAGAGAGAGAGAGAGAGATTGCATGTTAGGGTGTAGACAAAAACACATTGAGAGTTAGGGGTTTTGTGAAAGAGAGAGATAAACACAAAGATTGGGGCTTAGTAGTTTACAGATATTAAGAGGGAGGGAGATTTGAAGTTAGGCATTTAGAGAGAGATATAGATTAGGGGTTAGAGGTTTAGAGAGAGAGAGAGAGAGAGAGAAAGAGAGATATTGGGGTTAGGGGGAGAGAGAGAGAGAGAGAGAGAGAGAGAAATTGGAGGTTAGGGGTTTAGAGATAGAGATTGGAGGACAGGGGTTTAGATAGAGTGAGAGATTGGGGGTTAGGGGTTTAGATATAGAGATATTGGGGAGGAATAGTTTATATATTATAGTTAGAGATAGGGATATATATATATATATATATATATATATATATAGAGAGAGAGAGAGAGAGAGAGAGAGAGATGATGGTTCGGGTTAGGGGATTAAAGAGAGATAAGAGAATGGTTGGGGGTTAAGGGTTTAGAGAGAGAGAGAGATACAAGGAAATAGATTGGGTTAGAGATACAGAGAGAGGATTACGGGTTCAGAGAGAGAGTTTGGGGTTTGGTGGTTGAGAGAGAGAGAGATTTTGGGTTAGGGATTTACACAAAGAGTCTTGAGGGTATGGGTTTACAGAGAGATAGTAATATGAGTTTAGGAGTTTTGAGAGAGAAATTAGGGGTTATCATTATATATGTACAAAGAGATAGAAAGAGAGGGAGAGTGATTGGAGGGTACAATTTTAGAGAGAGAGAGGTTAGGGGTTAGGATTTTAAAGAGAGAGATTGGGGATTAGGGGTTTAGAGAGAGAGAGAGAGAGAGAGATTGGGGGGTTGGGGATATGGGGAGAGAGATAGAGGGTGTGAGAGAAAGAGAATGAGATAGGGGGTGGGGATATATAGAGTAAGGGATATATCAGGAGAAGGTGGGAGAAAGAAATGAAATACAATAATGAAAAAATTATATAAGAATGCGTGCACGCTATTAACATGCCTGCACTACTGACTGCATGCACTAATTATGTGCACACTCTAGTTACATGGACACACTCGTAAATTTAATTTTTTTTGGAGTTCTTGTCTTTTTTCATTTCCATGTTTGATGAGCTGGCAAGTTTGGTTTTAGGTTGATTTCCAAAGCTCAAGGCTCATACTACATTATAGGAAAACACATGATTTTTTGTAACTTCATGTTTTCGACCTTGATTATGTATATGCTTAAATTGTCCACCACTAATGAAACTACACACACTTATAGAACTATGTGTGCAAATTCCATATATGTAAATTCTAAATAAATTTGTTAGTGTTTTATATTTTTTATTCTTTTTTATTTACACTCGTGGTAGATTGATATAAAACATAATTCATGTATTTCAGCTATAAATTTTGACTGGATCACCTATTTCTGAAACAAAAAAGAACCCAAACAAGTATACTGGAAGACCTATGCATTAAAAAAAAATAGATTGGTTATGTTAAGACCATGATATGCCCCAAGGGGTAGCTCTGTTGGTTGGTGCTTCTATCAAGGAAACATCATTGCCTTGTTAGTTGCAAGTCTCCCTCTATCGACGTCATCACATCTATTCCAGGGGATAGGTCCAGAGGTCAATGTATCATGGTTTCATCCACCTCATTTATGAGCTCCTTGGACCACTTGAAAGGATTCCTTAGTGCCTTTTGGGTCATTTGTGTCTCATGTGCTCGACTTCAAATCCATCGTTGCATCATTGAGATTCGTACAGGGTATTGGTTCCTTCATTATTTGGTCGAAGACCTTGGTTGTCACTTGAATTTAGAACATTTGGGAGTCTACTATGGGATCCATACAGTTTCATGTCCCTCGTGATTTCTGGGCTGCGTTGGCGACAGTGTTCAGAAGCCCCTCAATGTCATGCTTTCGTATATCTACAATACTCGATGTTGTTTATTGTACCTAAGAGATTTTGACTCTTAGTCAGTGAGTCTGTACAAATGTGTACACCTCCAAATTCAGCAGGGCATCATTTGTTCCGGTATTGCATTCTATGAGAATTCCATTAGTACTATGTACCAATTCTTCATATCAGCATTTGTATTCAGCCTCCCATTGAGGCCACCATTATGTATCACCAGTTGTATATATATGATCTGGTCCCATTATTTGAGCCTTGATCCCCATTTTTATTTTTGAGACATTGTTACGAGCATGGGGAGAGTGGGAGATTAGGGATCAACAGTTTACAAAGAGAGAAAGAGAGATTGGTGGTTAGTGGTTGAGAGAGAGAGAGATTTATTGGGGGTTAGGGATTCAGAGAGAGAGAGAGATTAAAGCTAGGGGCTTAGAGAGAGATATTGGTGGCTAGGGGCTTAGAGAGAGAGAGAGATTGGGGGTTAGGGGATTAGAGAGAGAGAGATTAGGGGATAGGGGTTTTTGGAGAGAGAGAGAGATTGGGGGATAGGGTTTTTTGGGAGAGAGAGAGAGATTAGGGGATAGGGGTTTTTGGAGAGAGAGAGAGATTGGGGGATAGGGTTTTTTGGGAGAGAGAGAGAGTGGGGGATAGGGGTTTTTGGAGAGAGAGAGAGAGAAATACTGGAGGTTAGGGGTTTAGATAGACAGATCGAGAGTTAGGATTTTATAGAGAGAGAGAGAGAGAGAGAGGGAGAAAGAGATATTGGGGTTACAGGTTTAGAGAGAGAGAGAGAGAGAGAGAAAGAAGATGAAATATTGTAGGTTAGGGGTTTAGAGAGAGAGAGAGGTTTTGGGTTAGGGGTTTAGAGAGAGAGATAGAGAGATTTGAGGTTAGGGGCGTAGATATATATATAGAGAGAGAGAGATGAGAAGTTAAGGGCTTAGAGAGACAACCCGTCAAAAGTGTTAGAATAATCAACCCATATTTAGCTACCTTAGACATTAATTAATCCATTTTTGTCTTATTTGCCTAGTTTCCAATATTCCACTCTATGCAAGTTGTCTTCCACATGTCCTAGAAGTCAAACTTGCTAAAAATTATTCATGGAGTGCTTGGGAAAACTCCTGGAATCCATATTTAGCATATCTTCTTTATTCCAGATCCTCCCTAGCACATATCTGCTTTTTCTGCTAAATTTCCTGCTTTATTGAGATTTATGGCAAAAGGGAAAGTAAGACTAGGTGTAGTTGACTTGTTTTTTGCCCTCATCATCCTCCATTATTTTATCCTAATAAAAGCATGTATGAGTTGTATTTCCATCACTTACTAGCTTTCCTACTTGACTTTGCCAATTCGTGAGCCTCTAAGTAGATTTGGAAACTGCTTTATGCACCTATGGGGGATTTGACTAGATTTAGTAAGCCTACTTTTTGACTATTTCAAATGGAATCCTTATGCATTCAAATATCTAATGTAATTATATATTACAGCAGCCTATGACTTCATAAGGTTGGCTATTGTACACTTATTCAATACAGATTAGTGTTATGCTCCAATTTCAATCTCCTTTGTGTGTAAATTTGCATGTTTGATTAGCAATTTTGTGAGTGCAATTGTTCTATCACTTGGGTTCAATTTCCACATGGTATCAAAGCCTTTGTATATCGATTTCTCTCCTTCCATATTGCTATTGTAGGTTCGACATCTTGACCGGGAGCAAATTCTGTTGGTTGAAGGGCACAGTTCAGAGCTATGGATCAATCTCAAAAGATCATCTTGTCTCCATTTAATTTCTTTGAATGGAAAGCACAGATGGAGATACTGTTGAGAGAGAAGGGTCTCTACAGGGTGACTATTTCAACTAAGGCAGAGCCCAATGCAGCTGCAGAGAAAATTAAATGGCACAACAGGAGGGATGAGGCCTATGGTATTCTATGTTTGAGCATATCCAGAGACCTCCTCTTCCATCTTGATGGATTGACATCACCTAATGAAGTGTGGGAGAAGCTTGTAGAGATTTTTGGTAAGACATATGAGATGAGAGGACATCAAATCGAGAATGAATTGATCTCTTTGAGTCCTGGAAGCTTCGAATCCCTGCAACTCTACTTTTCCAAGTTTAAAGCCCTTGTTTTGCAGCTAAAACAGTGTGGAATTGAAAAGAAGGAAGAGCAGCTAGTTTTGGCCATACTCTCGAAGCTTGGCCATGACTATTCAGTGTTTTTTTCGACCTTCATTTCCACCAAGTTGACAGCTCGAGCCTAGAAGATGCCTAAGCTTCCAGAGTTCATGGAATCCGTCACACAAGAACAAGATAAACTAGTGATGATGGGCACCATCAAACCTTCCAAAGACCAAGATTTGGTTGTTGGAGATTCAAGGGTGGATTCAAAAGGCAAGAAGAAAGATAAGAACCCACCTGAGCAAAAGAGAGACAAGAACAAGTCTCAAGAGGAGCCCCAAGTCTCCAAGAAGAACTTCCAGAAGAAGAAGAACAAAGGAGAAATGAGAAAGTGCACATACTGCAGTAAGGGCTATCATCCTGAAAGCTCCTGCATGAAGAAGAAAATTGACATCTTGACCCAACTCCTAGAGAAGAATAACATCTCCCTTCCTGATTGCTCAAAGAAGAGGGAAGGAGGATTAAATTCGGAGGACAAAGAGAGATTACATGCATTGGTTGCTGGCACATCAAGCTCACCTAGCTTCATCATAGACTCTGGAGCTTCAAGACATATGGTTTCGACCAAGGAGGCATTCTCCTCTCTTGACATGTCGAAAGGTCCACCAATAGTGTTGGGAGATGACTCTCTCACTAACAGTTTGGGCAAAGGAAGGATTGATCTTGAACATGGTAAGTTCAGTAATGCATTGTATGTTCCAGGTCTTGCCTCTAACCTCTTGTCAATGTATCAGATGACCCACATAGGGTCTCCAAAGAAGGTCATATTCTCCCCTGATGATGTTGAGATCACAAATATATCGAATGGTAAAGTCATTGCAAAAGGAGTTGTAGATCACACTTTGAAGGTATACATGTTTTCACATTTTCTGCCCTACTCAAACCCCTCTGCTCTTCTTATTCATGCTAATGAGGCAAGCAAGCTTTGGCATGAAAGATTTGGCCATATTAACTATAAGTATCTTTCTAATCTAAGTGAAAAAGAAATGGTCATAGGGTTACCAAAGATTAAATTTTCCAAGGGAGTCTGTCAAGGTTGTATCCTAGGAAAACACCCAGAGCATAAATTTGAGAGAGCTAGTCATGAGAGAACCTCTGCGCCTCTTGAGTTGATCCACAATGATGTTGCTGGTCCATTTTATCATATGTCAATGAGTCAAGACAAATATGCATTGAAATTCATAAATGAATTTTCCAAGTATTGTTGGGTTTACTTCCTGAAGCATAAGTCTGAAGTTTTTGGCCTCTTCTAAGTCTTTAAGGCTTTGGTTGAAAACCAGTCTGGGAGGAGACTCAAGATCCTCAGATCTGACAATATTGGTGAGTATGTCAAGTCTAAGTTCATTCAATATTGTGAAGATGCAGGTATTCAGATGCAGCATTCAATCCCTTACACACCACAGCAAAATGGTGTTGCTGAGAGAAAGAACAGATCAGTGAAGGAGATGGCAACCTGTATGATGGAGGCTAATACTTTGCCACCAAAGTTTTGGGCTGAGGCTATAAACTGTGCATCCTATATCTAGAATAGGGTGCCTCATAAACAACTTGATGGTATGACTCCTTTCGAAGCTTGGAGTGGGCACAAGCCAAATGTGACCCATTTCCGGATTTTTGGCTCCAAGGCTTGGGCTAGAATTCCAACAGAAAAGAGAAAGGCTTTGCAGCCCCAAAGCCAAGAGTGTCTATTTGTTGGGTACTCTGAAGATTCAAAAGGGTACAAGCTGATCAATTTGAGCACAAACAAATCCTTCATTGAAATGAGTGTTTAGTTCCAAGAAGAGCCTTTAGCAACAGTTGAAGTTGGAGAGTCTTCTTCACCACCAGAACCATTGAATGTAAGTGAAGAGACAAATGAGTTTGTTGATTCTGATATATCTGATAATGATGATTTAATTGCAGATCCTGATAGTCCTACAAGACCAAAATGGGCAGCAAAGACCATTCATGCAGCTGGGGAACTAGCTGGAAATCCTAGTGATCCTTGGAGGACTAGATCTCAGTTTGAGAGTGCCTTGTGTATGAAAGACCCTTTGTTTGCAGAGAAGTGCTATCTGATGGTTGAATCAGAACCACAGACATATGAAGATGCATCACATGATCCAATATGGAAAACAACCATGAAATAAGAATTCAGCTCACTCCAGAAGAACAACACTTGGGAACTGGTTGATCTTCCCCCAGGGAGGAAGCTAGTTCAATGTAAGTGAGTTTTCAAAACTAAGTTTGTTGCTGATGGTTCACTTTTTAAATATAAGGCAATATTGATAGCCAAGGGCTACTCACAAGTACATGGTATTGACTACAATGAGACCTTTGTACCAGTGGCAAAGATGGACTCCATCAAGCTAGCCTTAGCCATTGCAGCTTCGAACCAGTGGGAGGTACATCACATGGATGTGAAGTGTGCTTTCCTGAATGGAGATCTTACTGAAGAGATTTACATGCAGCAACCTCAAGGGTTTGTTACTAATCCATCTTTTGTGTGTAGGCTAAAGAAATCATTGTATGGGCTTAAGCAAGCCTCCAGGGTTTGGTATGCCAAGATTGATGGCTTTCTGCTGTCATTGAGTTTTATTCGATGCAAGTATGATCCTAATGTTTATTTGAAGTTGATTCATGGTTATTTGATGATTATTGTCTTGTATGTGGATGACCTTCTGATTATGGGAAGTTCAAAGAAAGAAATTTCCTCCTTGAAGGATGCAGTGAACCATGCATTTTCTATGGCTGATTTGGGGTTGTTGAGCCAATTCTTGGGTCTCAAAATTGCTCAATCCCAACATGGAATAAAAGTACATCAGTCCAAGCATGCTTTAGATTTCTTGAACAATTTCAACATGAAATATTGCAAGCCAAGCAAGACTCCCTTCCTTTCAGGAGTTAAGCTTGAAGAAGCAGGTTCTTCTCCTATGGTAAATAATACACTGTATAGGCAATTGATTGGGTGTTTGATGTACCTTACACACACTCGACCTGATATTTATTATGTAGTAAGTGTGGCCTCAAGATACATGGATCAGCCTCATCAGATCCATTGGAGAGCAGCCAAAAGGATCCGTAACTTTGTTCAGGGAACAAGAACTCATGGGATCTTCTACAAAGCTAAATCTGATCTTGATTTGATTGGGTTTACTGACAGTGATTGGGCAGGTGACAACACAAATCAAAAGTCAACATCAGGATATGTGTTCATGCTTGTTGAAGCACCAATTAGTTGTTCAAGCAAGAAACAGAGTGCCATAGCACTCTCATCTACAAAAGAAGAGTACAGAGGAGTTGTAAATGCATCAACTCAGTGTTTATGGTTGAAGGGGATACTTGGTGAGTGTGGCTTCAAATAAGAGTTTTCAACCATTATCTACTGTGATAATCAGAGCACCATTCGAATCTGCAATGATCCAGTTCAGAGACAGATAACCAAACACATTGAGATCCATATGCACTACATCAGACAATTTGTGCATGATAGCACCATTCACCTACTCTTCGGTGCATCTTTAGAACAAGTAGAAGACATCTTCACCAAAGTTTTTTGTGAGAAGACATTCAGCAATCTCAAATCACTACTGGGGATTGTTGATCATGTTGTGAAGCATGATTGATGACAAGATTTTCAAATTTTGTTTTACTGTCCATGTTTAAGGGAGGATTTTCCCATTGGGTTTTTGCCTCTTTCCTTGGTTAAATGGACATGCAGTATGTAAAGGGTGAGTAAGCCTTGTTGCTAGGCCCTATAGTTTTCTGATATTTAGTCATAAATTGAGGCTTAAGGGGGGGTGTTAGAATAATCAACCCATAGTTAGCTACCTTAGACATTAATTAATCCATTTTTGTCTTATTTGCCTAGTTTCCAATATTCCACTCTATGCAAGTTGTCTTCCACATGTCCTAGAAGTCAAACTTGCTAAAACTGAGTCATGGAGTGCTTGGGAAACCTCCTGGAATCCATATTTAGCATATCTAATTTATTCCAGATCCTCCCTATCGCATATCTGCTTTTTCTGCTAAGTTGCCTGCTTTATTGAGATTTATGGCAAAAGGGAAAGTAAGACTAGGTGTAGTTGACTTGTTTTTCGCCCTCATCATCCCCCATTTTTTTCTCCTAATAAAAGCATGTATGAGTTGTATTTCCATCACTTATTAGATTTCCTACTTAACTTTGTCAATTCGTGAACCTCTAGGTAGATTTGAAAACTACTTTATGCACCTATGGGGGATTTGACTAGATTTAATAAGCCTACTTTTTGACTATTTCGAATGGCATCCTTATGCATTCAAAACTCTCATGTAATTATATATTGCAGTAGCCTAAGACTTCATAAGGTTGGCTATTGTACACTTATTCAATACAGATTAGTGTTATGCTCCAATTTCAATATCCTTTGTGTGTAAATTTGCATGTTTGATTAGCAATTTTGTGAGTTCAATTGTTCTATCACTTGGGTTCAATTTCCACAAAAAGTATGCCAAGTGGGTACTCGTTGGATGTGGAATTTAATTCTGCATCCAACTAGCTTTCCCGATCGAAATTTGAGTAAAAACACAGGGAGATATGTCGAAAATACGAACAAAAAAAGTAGTTTTTTTTATGATACCTATCCCCAAATTTATATTAAAAATTTGTTTAAGAGGTGCTCCCTTTTGGAATTTTAATGCATTTTGATTGGCTAATACATGATGACATGGAATTTGAATTATTTTTGGAAGGCCCATTTTAAATTGAAATTTTCTCTAATGGGGGGTTAGGGGCTTAGAGAGAGAAATGAAGGGTTACGACTATAGATAGATGGATAGAGAGAGAGGGAGAGTGGTTAGTGGTTAGGGGTTTAGAGAATGCAAGAGAGGGAGATAGATAGAGAGGGGTTGTGGGTTAATGGTTTAGAGAGAGAGAGAGATTTATATTTTATGGGTTTAGATAGAGAGAGAAATTGGGAGTTAGGGGTTTATAGAGAGAGGGAGATGAAAAGAGATAGTGTGGGGGTTAGGGGATTATATATATATATATATATATTGTAAGTTAGGAATTTAGAGAGAGAGGGGGGGAGAGAGAGATTGGGGGTTAGGGGTTTATAGAAAGATAGAGATTAAGGGATAGTTGTTTAGAGAGAGAGAGAGAGATTGGAGGTTAAGGGTTTCTAGAGAGAGATAAATTGGTGGTTAGGGGTTTAGAGATAGAGAGGGAAAGATATTGGATAATAGTGCATTACTTATAGAGAGAGAGATGGAAGGTCGGGAATTTAGGGAGAGAGAGATTAGGGATTAAGGGTTTAGAGATAGAGAGATTGGGGGTTTGTAGGGGTATAGGGAGACAGAGATATCATGAGGGTGGTGTGGATGGCTAGTGTTGAGGGGCAGAGAGAGATAGTGTGGGGGATATGGGTAGGAGGGTGAGGAGTGGGGCTTTTAGGGAGAGAGAGAGAGAGAGAGAGAG
>LPNX010373551.1:59207-120867 GCA_001517045.1 Pseudotsuga menziesii
AAAGAGATAGAAAGAGAGATATTAAGAGTTAGGGGTTTAGAGAGAAAGAGAGATTGGAGGTTATGGCTCTAAAGAGATAGAGAGACAAGGGGTCGAGGTTGAGAGAGAAAGAGAGGGATTGGGGGTTAGGAGTTTAGAGAGAGAGAGAGATTGGAGGTTAGGGGTTTAGAAAGAGAGAGATTGGGGGTTAGGGGTTTAGAGAGAGAGATAAAAAGAGAGATTGGAGATTAAGGGTTTAGAGAGAGAGAGAGATATGGAGAGAGATTGGAGGTTAGGATTTTAGAGAGAGAGAGAGAGATTGGGGGTTATGGATTTATATAGAAAGATAGTGTGGAGGATAGGGGTATATAGAGAGAAAGAGAGAGATTGGAGGTAAGGGGTTTAGAGAGAGATTGGTGTTTACAAGTTTAGAGAGATACTAGGGGTTAGGGGATTAGAGAGAGAGAGAGAGAGAGAGAGAGAGAGAGAGAGAGATTGGGGATTAGTGGTTTAGAGAGACAGAGAGATTGGTGGTTATTGGTTTAGAGAGAGAGAGAGAGAGATTGCATGTTAGGGGTTTAGAGCAAGAAAAATATTAGGGGTGAAATTTATCCCATGGGATATTTTTCCATGTTTTTTTCAAGAAATAGATTCACCAATTTACATTTTTTGATTCCCTGTTTCACCTAATTTTGACGGGGTGATATTTTTCCACACTAAAAAAATCCATATTATTATATAAACTATATAAAATCCTTATAAATTGAAATATTTTTGGAAAAATATCATCAAATATTTTATAGTTGACATTTTAAGAATTGCTAAGATTCACCAAGGTTTATACACTTTTAAATAAGAATGGATCCTTAAATTTTTCCCTGGTTTAGAGAGAGAGATTATGGGTTAGGGGTTTAGAGAGAGAGAGAGAGAGAGAGAGAGAGAGAGATTGGAAGTTAGGGGTATATAGAGAGAGGGTGGGTTAAGGGTTTATATAGATATATATATATATATATATAGAGAGAGAGAGAGAGAGAGAGAGGGAGGGAGGGAGAGAGAGAGAGAGAGAGAGAGAGAGAGAGATTGGGGATTAGTGCTTTAGAGGGAGAGAGATAAGAGATAGGGGGTTTAGAGAGACAAAGGGAGAGAATGGGGGTTAGTGGTTGTGTGTGTGTGTGTGTGTGTGAGAGAGAGAGAGAGAGAGAGATTGGGTATTAAGAGATTACATAGAGAGATAGAGAGATTAGAGATTATGGAATTAGAGAGAGAGAGAGAGAGAGATCAGGGGTTAGACTTTTAGAGAGAGAGATATTTGGGGTTAGTGGTTTAAAGATAGAGATTGGGTTTAAGGGTTTAGAGAGAGATTGAGAGAAAATGAGAGAGACTGGGGTTCAAGGTTTGAGAGCGAGAGAGAGAGAGAGATTACATGTTAGGGTGTAGACAGAAAAAAATTGGGAGTTAGGGGTTTTGTGAAAGAGAGAGATAAAGACCAAGATTGTGGCTTAGTAGTTTACAGATAGTGAGAGAGAGGGAGATTAGAAGTTAGGCATCTAGAGAGAGATATAGATTAGGGTTTAGAGGTTTAGAGAGAGAGAGAGAGAGAGAGAGAGAGAGAGAGAGATTGGGGCTAGGGATTTAGAGAGAGAGAGAGAGAGAGAGAGATTGGGGCTAGGGATTTAGAGAAAAAGAGAGAAAGAGAGATATTGGGGCTAGGGATTTAGAGAGAGAGAGAGAGAGAGAGAACGGTTGGGGGTTGGGGGATTAAAGAGAGATAAAGAGAATGGTTGGGGGTTAGTGGTTTAGAGAGAGAGGGAGAGAGATAGAAGGAAAGAGATTGGGCCAGAGAGAGAGAGAGAGATTTTGGGTTAGGGGTTTAGACATAGAGATTTGAGAGTAGGGGTTTAGATAGAGATAGTAATTTGGGTTTAGGGGTTTTGAGAGAGAAATTAGGGGTTGTCATTATATATGTACAAAGAGAGAGGGGGGGGGGTTAATGGAGGGTATATATATATTAGGGGTTATGATTTTAAAGAGAGAGAGATTGGGGGTTAGGGGTTTAGAGAGAGAGATATATGTTGGGGGGTTAGGGATATGGGGAGAGAGATAGAGGGTGTGAGAGAAAGAGAATGAGATAGGGGGTGGGGATATATAGAGTAAGGGATATATCACAAGAGGGTGGGAGAAAGAAATGAAATAGAATAATGAAAAAATTATATAAGAACGTGTGCACGCTATTAACATGCATGCACTAATGATGTGCACGCGCTAGTTACATGGACACACTCGTAAATTTAAATTTTTTTGGTGTTCTTGTCGTTTTTCATTTCCATGTTTGATGAGTTGGCATGTTTGGTTTTAGGTTGATTTCCAAACCTTAAGGCTCATACTGCATTGTAGGAAAACACATAATTTTTTGTAACTTCATGGTTTTCGACCTTGATTCTGTATATGCTCAACTTGTCCATTGCTAATTAAACTACACACACTTATAGAACTATGTGTGTAGATTCCATATATGTATATTCTTAATAAATTTGTTAGTGTTATATATTTTTTATTCTTTTTTATTTACACTCATGGTAGATTGATATAAAGCATAAGTCATGTATTTCAGCTATAAATTTTGACTGGATCACCTATTTCAGAAACGAAAAAGAACCCAAACAAGTATACTGAAATACTTATGCATTAAAAAAAGTAGATCGGTTGTGTTAATACCATGATAGGCCCCAAGGGGTAGCTTTGTTGGTTGGTGCTTCTGAGTGCAAGGCCAAAGTGGTGAAGGTTGGGTTCAATTCTCTAGGTCCTTCAATGTTAGGCTCCCAAACCTGGAGCCAATAGGATGAGGCTCCTTCAGAAGGGCCTCTTAAGAATTATTATCATGGATGTAGAAATCGCTCTATGTTCCAGGGCTGTAACCACATGAAAAAATGTTAAGACCATGATAGTGGGGCCTAACACTCAACCTTGTCATTTTAGGGCTTTGTTGGCTTACTTAGTTTTTAAAAAATATAAAATTAACTTTAACTTTTTTTTTAAAATAGCGCTACACAAGAACCACATGTTATCTACAACTCTACATATTTTTTTTCACAAAATTGGACAATTTACATACTAAACCATGGGCCTAATGCAAAATATATCAATCTTAGAAGAGCACCATTTTTTGGAAGTTTACCTATTTTCAATAAATAAAAGTTGTATATGGTGAAAGGTGATCCAATTGCCTATTATTCATCTTTTTATAGCATATTTTAAAAAGTTGTATAGGTACGTCTAATAATTCATTTTAATAATCGAATTTATGTTTTTCCAAAAATTCATTGCAACTAAGACATCATAAGTGGGTATCATTAGCTTGCATCGACCCATACACTTACATGACAAAGAACTTTCTATCAAATTCTTAGTATATTTATTGTTAGAAAAAGAGTCAATTTACATGACAAAGAAAGTTATGAAAAAATTAAAAAAATGCATTTATATTGGAAAATCACTCTTAAATGATACACTGAGATTAACACTAAAACAATGATAAAGTAAATTGCACTTGGAGGGCTTGTGTATCAAATTGGTGTGTCCATTGATCACTTTTGAATTAGATCAAGATCAAGATCATAAAGAAGAATTAGGTGACCCACTTGATTGGACTTGGTCTAAATCATTCCACCGTGAAATTTTTTTCATACATATGGCTCATCTTTGTCACAACAGCATCACCCTAAATGCAGTTTGTAATCGGTAATTCAAGGAGTACTGAAAACGGAGGTGTTGTTGAAGATCGTATGTTGCAGGTTGTGGGAAATGTTATGACAAAATTTAGTTACATATATATCATCTAAAACATTTAATAATGAATTAAAATAAATTGAATTAAAACAATTTTCACCTTTTATGAATGAAAAATATTTACCAATTTCATTTCAGATTCATAAAATAAATTTTATCAGTTTCATTTGAAAACATTTGAAAATACTATCAATCAAATTATTTAGTACTTCAAATTTTTCAATTTCTAATAAAAAAAATAAACTTATTATAATAAATAATAAATATATGTCATAACTACAAACATTGCAATGAACGAAAAAGAGCCATTAGTTAGGGGTTATTGTATTTAGTTAGGGGTTATTGTATTTTGTTAAAATGTTAAAAATTAGCTATCAAATATCTTTGTTAAAATGTCAAAAAAATTAGCTATTAAAATTGAATTATTTTGGTTAGAGGTTTTTTTTTCAAATGGAGTAATGAAAGGAAATATTTAAAAATTCAATCAGCATAGCTATAAGTTAAGTGGTGGGTGAATATTGATAGGTGTAGCTAGCCAACTACCCACTTAGTTTTACAAAGATGGATGGTTGTTAAACAAATAATAAATATTAAACTAACTACCAAGTCTTTATAAATATCCATCTAAAGTAAACATAACAAAAATAAAAAACAAACATAAATCAAATATTATTTAATAAAAAAAAAACAAAACATGGATATGAAGTATAAAACTTTAGTGAAATATAGATTTATAAATAATAAAATAGTGAATTCTTAACTGAAGCTTATTCAAATCTTAACTAAGATACATTTAAGCATAACAATAATAAATAGTAAACTCACTAGCAAGTATTTATAAATATCTATTTAAAGTAAACATAAATCAAATAAAATATAAACATAAATCAAATATTATTTAATACAAAAAAAACGAAACACCGATATGAAGTATAAAACTTTAGTGAAATATAGATTTATAAATAATAAAATAGTGAATTATTAACTGAAGCTTATTCAAATCTTAATTAAGGTGCATTTAAGCATAACAAGATACCTCGATCGACCATGAAATGTATCTCCACTACACACTTGTCACACTCTATAGTTAATCTTGTTGATCCCCTTCTATTTGTCCAGTAAAGTCTTATAACAAATTTAAATGAATTTTAATCTAACCAGTTTGTTGAGGCCTGGAAAATCGCAGGCAACAACAGCAAGGGATTCTCCCCAGTCAACGTTCCCAACTAGCCCGTGACTGTTTGGTGTAGGGAATCCGTCCGGTTTGCGGTCCGGCTACCGCAGGTCAAGTAACAAAAATAAGAGGTTTTACTGGTTGCGGCCCGGTCCACCGTATATATTTTTGTATTTTTTTGACTTTAAGTATGATATGCAAGTGCCTATTTAACATGCAGATTGATAGAGAATGCAAGGAGTATTATAATGTGATGCGCAGGTTCTTACCTCTCGTCTTAAACTATCTTGCATCTAAATCACACACACAACAAGAAATTAAATCTAACTACCTACCTATCCCCAGGGAGCAAGATTGTCACTTATTAATGAGTAATGTATCTTGTGCATGCATTATAAAGAGAAATTTCAGATAGCTAATATTTCTTCCAAAACACATGAACAATTAAAGATATTTAAACAACCAGATAGCCAATTGCTTATGAACAACATTCATTACTCATGGTGGTAATTTTCATAAAATGAACCACAAATCATTCAGACAAGAACATAGGTCCTAAGAGTTAGAACGATCTCACAGTTAATGAACATAAAGCTAAAAACGAAATAGTTCCTCTTCAACAAATCCATAGCATAACATTTGAACATCCCACCAAGCTTTCTCCAACAGGCAAACTGTAATTCTCTATTGCAAAAGGAAATAGTTCTTCTTACAATATGTCTTCACTAATCTAACTGGGAAAAAGTCTCTCTCTCACCTAAATCTTCTATATTTATAAAAAAGAGCAAGACTATTGGGCTGCCCACGAATGACTCTTGGGCTTCCCCAACTCTTCGCCTCCCAAAAATTTATTTTCACTAAGTGTTTATAAAATTTACAAAATATTACAAAAGTGAACAAATGTTTATGAGGAGGGCCCCACTTGATTATTCAAAAATTTCTTCCATGCTGAAGCCTCTGAAGCAATACTTTCAAATTTAGAAGGCTCCAAGAATCGAATATTTATTTCAAATTTTGCAGCCTGGTTTCTGATGACTTCTATTCTGGCTGCGCTTAGGCGAAGCTGGTCTTCTAACAACTGCACACTAATCACGGAATGATCTACCTCACTCCTTAGGGTCTGTAAAACTTTAATGTGTTGTATCCTTTTTTCATCTTCATGATACCTTCTTTGCAAAATTTTCAAAAACAGGCCGTGGTCTGGAAAATCATCCATTCTTTGCTCAGCCTCTACCTGGCATCGATTATAAGTGATCAGAAGTCTCCTGAAGAATTCTGCACACGCCCCTCTTGTCTTTTTAACAGCCTTCTTGAACTCTTCGGCTGTGTTGATGGCAAACTCCAACAAATCGTAGTCCTGCCTGAGGGCTTGTTGATATTTTGAGGGCAACTCTGCAGGAGTTTCTTCATTAGCTTCTAACCTTGCCATCATTCCTGTCAGGACTTCCAGGATGTCCTGAGATTTGTCAACAAAATATGAAGAGGCCTCCAAAATCTCCTCCAACCGGCTGTCTACCTACAAAACCTTGCACCTTTCTTCCTCTATGGCCACTTGCAGCTGGTGCATCTTGGCTCTCTGTGCCAGAACGTGCTCCTTGAAAGGCTGAAGACTAACCTATTGTTCATTGGCCTCTTCTAAAGATGTTGTCAATGAGGTAATTTTCTCTTTAAGTTCTGCCTTCTGCGCTTGAGATTGCCTCTCACCTTCCTCCAAGGTATTCTTCTGTAGCTCCAATTCCCCTATCCTACCTAGCAGCTGCTCTTTTTCTGACCTCAACTCTTGATATTCCTGCTGCACTTTCTCCAGACACTCTTGGGCTGTCTCCATAGATCTCTTCTCTATCTGGAGGACTTGAAGCTCAGCTTTTGAAGACTTGATCTCCTTTTGTATGTCTTCAAACTTTCTCTTTAACTTATTATTTTCCTCTCTTTCCTTTCTCAGGGTATCTTTGAGCTGGGAAGAGGACTTCTTGGAATGTTCAAGATCAATCATTATTCTATCTACATTGTCTTCAGAAGCATGGATCAATGCAGCCCTCGCTCTGATAGTGAACCTGGGTTATCTGTCTGTCCCGTACACGACAGTTGTATCATTAATCATTTTACCAGACAGCCCCCCGGTTTCAACCTTCCTCTCAGTCCTCTTTACTATCCTTTTATTTTCTTTATCATAAAATATAGTATTAAAATCCGGTACCTCTTCCCCTTTCTTCTGTTCAAAGGGGATTAGCCTAAGGGTGGGGACCATAGCCTGTCCTAGTGTGCTGGCAGCAGGCGCTTCAAGATCTTGAATATCAGGGTTTTCCAAGTCTTGAGCCTATCTGTCTGCTGCATCAGAAGCTGATTGCTCTGTCACTGCCTGTGTCAGCTTTATCTTCTCTGCTTCCTGCTTCTTTAGCTCCTCATACATCTTTCTTTTTCTTTCTTATTCTTCGCTTTTGGCAGCTTCTTCTGCCTTTCTGGCTGCCTCTTGTGCAACTCTTCTCTTTTCCTCCTCCTCTCCTTTTAGCCAGACTTCGGCCTCTTGGGCTAGTCTCCTAGCCTCCTCATTTCTTTTCCTGGTTTCCTCCTCCTCAGCCTTTTCCTGCTCATCCTGTCCCTTTCCACCTTTGGTGGTGATTTTCTTTTTAAACCTTCTTCTTAAGGTCGTCATGTTCTGTGCACTGCGGAAAATGGACTCCTCTCTATCCCAGTGGCTAGTGTATTCAAAATGTACATTCGCCTCTTTGCAGTTCTCTGCAACCTTATTTCGAGAGTCATTCCTGTGGAAACGCATTTCCCCAAAATGGAATTTCTCCAACTCCTCCACGAATTCATCGGCCTTCTTTACCCTGGTAAACTTGTAGCTTCCCAATCTGAATGGCAACGAAGGGTATGCTGCTTTCTTATGTTCAAATAGAAAACTCCCTATGCCATCTAAAAAGACTTGTCTAAATGCCTCTTTGTGGACTACATAGCCTGTGGCATACTTAGGGAGTAGTGAGGGTGCTCTAGAGCATCCAAACATTTTGAAATATAGTCCATCCTCAGTCAAGTAATAATCTGCATACTCTTCAATCACCTGCAATGCCTCCTTCGACATGCAATTGCACTCTTTCAAGAAAATCAGGGTATACAATGGCATAATGAAGTGCTCACACACTTCCCTGTAGTGACTGTGGTATTTGTGGGCCCACAGTGGCTTGTATGCTGAGTAAATTGGTGTTCTTTCCCGGTCCCAGATACACCTTAGGTTGGGGAAGGGTTCATTGCATAATATGCAATCAATCAGTATGGAGCTCATGTAGAACTCTGATTTGTTTTGGGACACCCCTCCTAATGCTGATACTATGCAGGCCGAGAGGCTATTGGACACAATGTTGGCCCAGTTGAAAATGGTCCCCTGTGTTGCAACATAGAAAATTATTGGCACCCACTCCAATTTGAAGCTTTTACCCTGGGCCCTCCCGAAAATCCTATTTAGCATCAAGGCGATGAACCTGTAAGGGGTTCTTAGACTTGCAGTGTCAAACTCTCCAATCGGCCTGGTTCTAAAGTTTTTTCCAGGCATGCGCATCCTCTTCAGTGTCTCAACTAGGTCCATCCTGATGCTTTTCAGCCAGTCTTTAGTCAGATATATTTTGCTTCTGGTAAGTGGTAAGCCAGGGCCACATATCCAGGGCTATAAGCAGCATAACCCTGTTTATCAACATTTTATAGAATCATGGTGGTCACATCTGCCCTGGGCAGAATACACCTAATCACCTCTGAGCATGGAAAGAGTTCAAGTCTAGTAGCAATTTTCATTAATGAAGACCTCTCTATGTTGGCATAGATGTTTTCTTCCACAAAACCTATGTCAGGCACCTCTCGGCGCGTAATCAATCTGTAAATCTCCCCCCCACTAATATTCGGGTTCTACACCAATCATGCATTTGGTGTCCTCGTAAGTGTATTCGAATCTGGTGATGACCTCGATTTTAGGTTCCTCTTCAACTGTGAGAGCCTTCTTCTTTTGATGCTTAGACATTTTGAATTCTGAGGAATTTCCCTGTCATGTACATGAAAGTGTTTTAGGTTCTGTTAGGTCATTTCCAGAGAACATTTAAAATAAAGACAACAGTGCAAGTGTTTTTACCTCATCTGTGCTAATCATGAATGCAGCTACGAAAAACACGCAAACAATGTTCAAAACCAAATGTTCCTTCCCAAAGACCGAAACTAGCTCAAAACCAACATGCACAGATCATCTTAGACAAACATGGGTTTTCTAAACGACGAAAAATCCTCTTCTTAATGCCGAACAAAAAATAGTTTCAAAACCCCCTCTCAACGCTGTGGATTACAACGTTACACGATCCCTAAACCCAAGTGAGGACGCCGCAAGTGGTAGCACACTAGGAGACTGTAAATGCTCACCTCATGGTCTGACTGGGAAAATCCACTCTAACCCAGACCGGTTCGGGGTTCGGATTCGACAGTGAACAGGGTCACCCTAAGCAGGGAACTAAAAACAACATTGAGATCTCGGTTCGTAGAATGAGGGCGACCGAACCAATGGAAACAAACTTAGCATTTCCTAGGAAAGCCATGAAAGCCCTCCCCGGATGGCCGAACGCAAAGTGGGGAAAACTGGTGCGGGCAGCGTAACAGCCGTCTGCACCGGTTCCTCCAATAATCGAGTGCAGGATGTAAGACCATAATGGCTACGAGAGAGAACACTGAGTTAGAACCACAACACCCCAAACTGCCAGCCATACTAATTAACTCGAATATATACAAGCCGGGATGGGAAAGCCTAAGGAAAGAAATCGCGAGGACAGAAAAGTAGCTCAAACAATCAAACGAAATGGAAAAGCGGCGCAAGGGCCTACCTGGGACTGTGCTGCACGACTAGTGGAGGAAAACTGTTGAGCTTTCACGGCGAAGCCACCTAGGAGCGAGGGTACCGACAGCGAGAATCCTAGTCTTCTCGAGCGAAAATGACAGCACAGAGAAAAGTCCAAAAATAACGATAAAATAATAAACTACCCAACTCCACTATATATATACGCCCCGGTCAACTATAATCGGCGAGAAGAAAAAATTCATCGGGCGGCAAAAGGCTAAGGGGTCGGCGACCAAGTCAACATTACCTCCGCAACGGTTGATGATAAAATGGCAGAGAGTTTGCAAAGGCATCGGCAGAGAAACAAATCAACACTCGCATCGGAGCTCGCAAGACTAAGGCATCGGAGCAATAGAAGATTGGAGAGCCGCAATGACGAAACCATAAAAGAAACCAAATTTCGCAGACCAACAAAAATCGGAGTAAAAACAAACATGACTTCGGCCAAAAATAACGGTCACGCAGAAAATAAAATCAAACTATGCCGGAAAGATAATGCTTTCCAAAGCCGCAACGATGAACAATGAAATCCAAAGGATCTACGAAACAAAAATGGCGGGATAGAAAAAGGTTAATGCAATCATCGGGAAACTTCGCAATCCAACAAGCCATCGATTAAGACAAACAAATAAATAAAAGCATCGAAGGAAATAAATCTTTGATCGGACCCTACTTCTTGTTACATCTCTGCAACGGCGGGCATCCAGATGACTAGACTCTCGACTCAAAATCCCAAAACACTTCCAATGGCAAGGCAAAATTAAATCGAAAAGTGAAACATCGTTGGCATAAAAGTAATCTTTGCGCAAAACATCGAGCAAACCAAAAACCTGAGCCAAAATGAATTAAAGGAGGGTCCCAATTTTTTTTGAATTTTGGGAAAATGTTGCAGCTGCAACACAGTTTTTAACAAATTCTTAAATATTTCAAAAAATAATACTGAATACATGTAATCAATGGAGTGAGCACCATTTTTCCAGCGAATATTCTCACCAAAATCTCAAAAGAATTGTTGAAATTGCAGTTTCAATTTGTTGAAATTGCATAATGAGGTTGCCCCAGGGGGTTGAATCCATTTTTGCAACCAAAATTGCAATTTCTGCAACCAAAATAGTAATTTCAATAAAAATTCTCTCCCCAAATTCAAATGCAGGAAAATTTAACTAACAAAAATACAAATAATATAAAGTTTAGCTCACTCCATAATCAATTACAATAGCTAGGAGAGTAGATTTCCTCTCAGCCGCAGAGACCATGCATTGTTTTTTATTTTTTATTTTTTACAGAAACTAAAAAGGGGATTATATAAAAGGTGGCTGTGCACAGCCATTCATTACATGCAAAAAGATCCTGAGAAACTGAGCAAAACAGGAGAGCAGAACCAAGTGACATTCCACTGTGGATCCCAAAACACTTCCCTATAAAACTGTTGCAGACATTTAGAGCCTTGGGTTGTATAAACCCTTACAAACTGATTACACAAAAACTTGCAAAAAAACATTCATTCAGGACTGAACATAAGAAAGACTAGGATTTGCCTCCAGGCTAAGCGACAGATTCTTCTTCCATAGGCTGCACAGCTTCATTACTAACACCATTCACTCTACTAACCTGGTTAAGAGAAACAAGACGCTGAAGATCCTCCTGAATCTTATCCACCTTCCCCAGCAATTCACGGAGGTTGCTCTCATTGTCGTCTATGCGAGCGTCTTGGTTGCTGATTTGGTACGAGGTGTAGCTGACTGTATCTTCCATTTTCTTAATATCCCGGGCCATCTCTCGATTGTCCATAACACTGATAGAGAGAAGTTCATACAAACGTCTCAAATTCTTCTTAATATCTGCCATCTCACCATTATCCCCTGCCTGAGCCATTTTATCGACTTCTGTCAACAGATTAATTCGAGCAAACTGAAGCTGAACAGAATGAACCAAATTACCAGCGATCTGAGTCTGAACCAGATTTTCAGTAGCGAATATGTTATTACAGCAAATTCTGAGCACTAGGAGCTCCTTCTGCAGCGGTAAATCTTCACTTCTCCCACAGGTCAAGGTGCCAACGTCGCCGGCCTTCCACCCTGTGCACTTGCACCCTAAAACTGCGCTGCTTTCACAAATGCCTAATGGAAATCCTTTGCCAGAAGAGGCAGTCTGCAAAAGGAGGAGATAATTACACGAGCAAGGAAAGAAGGCATCAAGGGCCAATCTCTCCTTTACCACTGAACGGGTGAGGGGGAGCACCTGCCACGGGAGACCTTGCAGGCTTCCCTCTCCTATTCCTGGAACAGTAAGCAACAAGTATTGCAGAGCATCAAGGAGACCAGAGCCGATAGAGGAGGGGGAAAGTGAAATCGGCTTGCTACCAACAGAGGCCATGTTGATATCCAAGACAGGATCGCGATCGTGTGAGGGGAGAATGGAGAAATCCCGGTATTGAATGATATTTATTTCATCTGCCTCCAAGGGGAAGTGTTGACAACAGGAGGACCACACGTCGTAGGAGCGGAGAGGGGGAGTACTGAGCCTTAAATGGAAGTGGAGGCCAGCAGAGAATGGACGGTGAACTTCGAAAGGAGAGGAGGGGAAAGAATTAAATGGCGATGGGATGGCTGGAAAGGGGATGGGAAAGGGGAGGACGAGCAAGGCTAGGAGAAGGGGGAATAACCCAAAGGGAGGCATAATACACAGCCCCAAGCAAAATTTGAGCATGACACTATTCCCTTTTCTTTGATTTTTCCTATGGAGCTTTCCATTTGATTGCGAGAGATGATAACATATGATAACTTTGCTATTCATTAAGGAACATGTTTGAATAAGGGGGGGTTCCCATTCTTCTTGAGGTGGCCTTGATGGAGAGAGGCCCCCTGGTTGGCCAAGCTATCTGCTACCGAGTTGTTGGATCTAAGGATATGAAATAGTTCGTAGGAGCTGTGCATAAGAAGCTTGACTTTCTTGCATAAGCGACGACATTTGACCGCTCCCTTAGGATAACCATTTATCAATTTAGATATGACGTGCTTAGAATCTCCAACTATCATAACCTTTTGATATTGTCTCTCCTGTAGGATCTGCAGACCTTGGAGGAGAGCTAACCACTCTGCTTCATTGTTTGTTCTGGTCCCTAATCCCCAAGCAAAGGTTTGTTCTATTTGACCTCCGGGATCCAAAAGGATCCCCCCCGCTCTTGTCACCCCTGGATTGCCTTTCGAGGCACCATCAAAGAAGAAGGCAAATGAGTTCTTCTCCCTTAGCCAGTTGCTGAATTCCTTGCTAGAAAGACGAATCTCCCATGGAGGGGGTTTCTTGGAAGGAACAGATCCGATAGAAGTTATTTTGGACTGAAGAGGGCTCCTTTCCTTTAGAAAGTTCTTGCACCACGTGGAATAAGGGTCTGGGATGGCCTCCATTTCTGGAAAGGTGATATTGCTGGAGGCGAATTTTTCAGCTGTCATTCCGATAGTTTTTGCAGCTACTCTGGCTGGGACTGCTTTTTGATCTTTGAAGATAGCCTTGTTTCTGGCGAGCCAAAGTTGCCAGCATAGATTCTTTGGAATACAAGCCCAAAGACGATTCAGGATTGGTTTCTTGTTCAAAGAGCCAGGGAAGTGCTTACTCCAATCTGCAAAAAGCTGAGCTATTGTATCAGGAAAATTGAGGACCATTCTCGTGGGGAGGACCGACCTCCAAACCAGGCGAGAAAAATTGCATTGAAGGAAAAGATGACTGATGGTCTCTTCATCATTATTACGCAGAGTGCATCGCGAGGGGCCGCTGATGCCTCTTTTCTTTAGATTCTCAGCAGTGAGAAGCTTGTTATGAAGGAGGATCCATATAAAGCTGTTTACTTTTGGAATGCAGTCAGTTTGCCAAACTTTTTTCCACAATTAGCTCCAAGCGGTTCCATGGATATCTTCTGATATCCTTCTTTGACATTATACTTCCCAGTTTTCCCCCAGCCGATACGATCCTTGGCTGAAACATTCGAAGGAGATAGCCCATGAAGGGAAGAGAAGAGAGTATCTGCTGCAATAGATAAATGATCTGGGGGGGATAGCTCCTTCCAACCTATCCATATCCCTTTCGCGTCCCATTGAGAAAGATTAAAAAGAGTGGTGATCCCCTGCTCATTTGCCCATTCAGCTAGAAGATTTTGTCCCGGGAGCAAGGAATGAGGGGTCTGCCCAAGGATCTTGCTCTTCCATATGTTAATTCTTTTCCCATTCCCGGGGATCCAATATAGATCTTCAATGATTAGACTGAGAGAAGCTTTGCACAACTGCCATAAATTGGTTCCCTGGCCATCCCATGTGCTGTCCAACATTTGAGTCCTAGGCCTCCTGATGTATTTCTTCCTGATGACCTCCTTCCACCATTCCTTTCTACCAGTGATCAGCCTCCAGACTAATCTAGCTCCCATGGCTTTGCCCATTTGTTCTGGATCCCAGATGCCAATGCCACCGTGTTTTTTAGATTGCTTGATCGTATCCCATTTTACAAGGTGAAATTTTTTAGTCTGAACTTTTCCACCCTGCCAAAGAAATTTTTTGATTTCCTTGGATATACTGTTCATGACATTTCTTGGAGCTAGCACCATGGAGCTTGTATAGATGGGATATGAAGAGAGAATAGAGCGGATTAGAACTGTCTTTCCTACAAGATTCAGCCATTTAGAGCCCATTGATTGAATTTTATCTTTAATTCTTTGGATGATTGGGTTCCACATTGAGGAAGCAAAGGTTTTTTTGACGATGGGGATACCAAGATATATGAAGTGGGTCCAGGTGGAGTTTTCTTTTATTTGCAGAATTTGGGAAATGCGACTAAGGATTGGGGCTGGGCAATTCCACCCATAGATTTGGCATTTATTCAGATTAACAGAACTTCCTGATGCTTAAAGAAAGAGTTCAAGGGGGTTGAGGAGGTTCCTGGCTATTTGGGGGGAAGCGATTCCCAAAAGGATAGTATCATATGCAAATAAGGCATGATTGATTGGGGGAACTCCACGTCTAAAGGAGAGACCGGGAAGGGATCCTTCAGTTTGGAGTTTGTTCATTTTTCTGCTAAGGGAGTCAGCAACCAAGATGTAGAGGAAGGGTGAGAGCGGGCACCCTTGCCTTAACCCCCGGGATGCTTTAAAAAACTCAGTAGGTCTCCCATTTACAAGAGGGGCTATCCATGGAGAAGTAATACAAGCCTTGACCTGATTTATGAAAACCGGAGGAAACCCAAACTTGCCAAGCACCAGAAAGATAAATTCATGCCTCAGCCTATCAAAAGCGTTGGCCAAGTCTAATTTTATGGCCATTCCAGGATCACCCCTTTTGGAACTGGAATGGATAGCCTCTTGGACCAAAAGGATATTGTCACTAATTTTCCTTCCGGATATGAATCCACCTTGGTTTGGAGAGATAAGAGAGGGAATGATTTGTTTGAGCCTTAAGGAAAGCACTTTGGAGAAAATTTTGTAGGACGCATTACATAGGGAGATTGGTCTGAATTTTTTAATGGAGGAGGGATTACGTTCTTTCGGAATGAGGGCCAAGAAGGTGGAGTTGGTTGCGCCTCCCATGTTGCCTTTTTCCATCCAGGAGATGAGACGCATCAGGTCTTTCTTAATCAGGGACCAAAAGATTCTGTAGAAGCAGATAGGCAAGACATCCGGACCAGGGGCCTTATCCGGGTGCAGGCTCCAGATAGCAGATTGGACCTCAGATTCCGTAATGGGGGCTTCAAGCCTAATTCTTGCTTCAGGACTGATGAGGGAAGGGATATCAGAGATCATTTCCTCCATAAGGCGATAGGAGGTTTGCTCCTCGTTATTGTACAAATGAGAAAAAAAGGTTCTTACCTCATTTTTGATGGCCGCTTGTCCTTGTATGAGGATGCCGTCTTCAGTTTTTAGCTCGCTCATGGAGTTCCAACGTTGTCTGTCTCTGCATTGATTCTGAAATTTTTTTGTGTTTTGGTCCCCCCCTTGTAACCAGAGGATTCTAGATCGCAGCCTCCAAGCTTCAGCTTCCTGCCTTAAAATTCTCTGCAGGGTCGTTTCCAACTCCACCTCCTTAAAGAAATGATGCTGCGTGACCAAATTTGTTTCCATTTCGACTTGGAGAGCCTCCATTTCTCTTAGAATTTTTTCCTTCTGATGGGTTGGATCCTGGAAATGATTCTTTACCCACGTTTTAAGTGCTTCCTTGACCCGTTTCAGCTTTTTCTCCCAAGAGAAAGCAGGGGATCTTGAAATAAAACATCGCCAGGATTTAATTATAATGTCTCTAACCCCTTCGGATTCCAGCCAAATCCAATTGAATTTGAAGGGGAGAGGACCTAGATTCTCCGTTGGGGGAAAGAAGAGGCATATCGGTTTATGATCAGAGACCGCAGCGCACAAAATTTTTTATTCTGGCTGAGAGCTGATGAGGTGGGTGCTGAACAGGAATCGATCCAATCTGGCTGCAATATGTCCTGAGCCGACCCTTTTATTGTTCCATGTATAGACACCGTTTTTAGATTTTATGTCTGTGAGATTACAATGGGAGATCAGATCTTCCAGCCTCTCCCCATACGGGTCTCTTACCTTGGTACCTCCTCTTCGCTCATCTGCAGAGATAGTTACATTGAAATCTCCTGCTATATAACAAGGAATGAGCAATTTACCTGCGCATTGCTCCTCAAGAGAGTTCCAAAACCTCTCCTTTTGTGCGTTCAGAGTTGGGCCATACACATTCCCAACCCAGAAATTTTTCTTGCTGTCTTTGTCTTCAAGTTTTATTAGAAGCCAATTCCTATCTTCTATGGCCTCAATCATTTCATATTGTTCAGATTTCCACCAACTTAATAGACCACCTGAAGCACCATGGGCATTGGTGGCTATACCAGTTCCTTTTGTCCAAATGCTTCTGATTGTTTCCAAGCTATCTTCAGCTGATTTTTTTGTCTCCTGGATGAGGATAATAGAGGCAGATTCCATTTTTTTAAATCTTTTAATAACTTCTAGCTTCTGGATACCTCCCAAACCTCTGCAATTCCAGGAGACTACTTTCATTATTTCCTATGGTGCTTGGAGGCCTTTTCTTTCTCCCTTTTTTCTTCCTCAGCACTTAGAAGATATTTGTTTCCCGGTACGCTTTTGACTAAAAAGTCTAGATTAGACTGCTTCCCTGCTGCCTTTTCCCTAGCTGCTTCTTGTTCCCTGATGATTTTGTTGGTTTTCCTTCCTTTTCTGGATAGAGGTTCTTGCTCTTCTGTCGAAGTGTCTGTTAGTTCTTCCGAACTAACTTTGGCCCTCGACCTTGTGATGGAGCCTTCAGAAACTGTAACTGGTTCCTTTCTTACCGGGGAGTGCGCTGTTTCCTCATTCTGTCCTTCCTTGTCTTGATGCTGCACAGCTGGTTCCGGTGGTTCAGGATCCTTTGGTTGCTCCATTTCCGGAATAGTTTCCTGTTGTTCTTCTTATTGTGTTTCCTCATCCAAAACGTCGAATCTTTTTTCGGTGGTGTTCTTTGCCACATTGGCCTATTGTTTTACTGTCTTGACAGTTTTTTTCCCTGAGGCTACGTTCCATTCTTCATTGACAAGGTTATCAGAAGTGGGTTTCTCTGGATTCTTCGGGCAAGACTTGGCAAAGTGCCCATATTCATGACAGTATTTACATTTAAAAGGGATTTGCTCGTAATCTACTGTCTGAAGATGAGTCCAACCGTCAATGGATAAATTAATGGATTCCGACAAACCTTTTTCTAGGTCAACTTCGACACAGATGCGGGCACAAGAGAACATTGGGGCTTTTGGCTCAGATTTATCAACATATTTTCCTAGGGTATTCCCTATTGTCCGAAAATCCTCATCATTCCAGCAATGGAGAGGAAGGTGAGGAAGTTTAACCCAAACTGGAACAGCCTTTGGAATATCTTTTTCCGGATTAAAAGACAAATCCCATTTATTCAGATACATACCTCGAGGACCCATAAAATATGGCCCATTCCTGAAGATCAGGTCTCGGTCCTCCTTTCTTTCAAAGATGAAGGCGAAGTACCCTTTGCCGCAGAAGAGCTGTTGAACTTCCCCTTGGATTAGGGTTCGCCAGTTTTTGTTTAACCAGATTTCCACTGATCGCGGAGAGGGCCATAACCCTGTGAAAATTCCGATGAGCCCCTTCTCCGAGAGGGTTACATCTTTTCTTTTCGAAGCCGCAGAACTAAGCTTCACTTTCGGGATATCTGCTCTTTTCACAAAACGAGAAGAGGGGGCCGCAGCAGCCTGGACCGGAGGCAAGGAGGCCACAATATTCTGGAACTGGTCCTCAACAGAAGGGTCGGGTGGATCCATTTGTAGGACCACCGACCGGCGAGGAGTCCCACGAGCAAGGGATCAGCGCGCTCCCTGGCGCAGCACGGGCTAGTTCGGCGCGTGCAGCAGCACGTTTTTGCAGAGACCATGCATTGTTACGATAAGAAACATGGTTAAAAGTAAGAACCTAAAGCTGAATCAAAGTGAATTTGTACTATGACGAAAAGACTCAATTTGAACTAACATCACCAGAGTCCATTGTTCTATCATATGTTTAATTTAGCATCGCATACTGTCAGGAAATGTGGAAACAAAGAAAAATAAGTTGAATAATATTCAAAAATTTTCTATACAAAAATCATCTTCAATACTAATTGCTATAGTCAATAACATGCAAATGACTAAATTCAGTACTTGTTATAGCCAACAACATATACAAAACTACTAGAAATCTCCCTGTCTTATGCTAGTAATAGTAACGAAATAATTTGGAAAGAAAAAAAACTAGACTACTTATCATGTATTACTGAGAGTGTTGAGCAAATGGTTTGCATGACTGAGAGAAATAGTAAAATAATAGCCCCAGCGAGAGCTAGAGCTTTCCACGACATTGAGAAATGCTCGTTCACAAGCTGAGCAAAGAAGAAATATTTTTTATTTTCGTAGTAAGCGTTGACTTCTTGTCTGAGTTTCTTGAAGGGATCTTCCCGTCTCACAGTGACTCCCTTGCATAGACAGTTGATGAGCTTGGCAATCCTGCGTCACTCCCAATGTAGTTTGTAATGATGTTCTTTCTTTTGAGCAATGCCACATCCAATGTTGAGTCGATTAAGTTATCCATGAGATGCATGTAACACGAAACGAAATTGATTTGAGATGGATTGCACATCTCAAAAGCTATTAGGTTACGCAATAGTGTCTCTGTGAAGTCATCTATTCTGATTTGAGGAAGAAAAAGTGTATTCCCCACAAAGTGAGGTGTATTTTCGATGTCGCATTATTTAAAGTGGATGCCAACAATTCTTAAATCTACCACAGGATGGATGATTCTGAGGTGGAGCGATGTATCCTCAGGTGATGCAACCTCCTGATCACTGGTTGTCCCTTCACCATAATGGGGAAGCAATGCACCTTCCTCACTGGTTGTCTCCTCAACAGATCCACCCTCCTCACTGGTTGTCCCCTCACCATTCTGGTGAGGTGGAGGAAATGCACCCTCCTCACTGGTTGTTGCATCACCATTCTAGAGAGCTACTGTAGGCAATTCATCCTCCTCACTAGTTGTCCCCTCGCCATTCTTGGGAGGTGGAGGAAATGCACCCTTCTCAGTGGTTGTCCCATCACTATTATGGGGAGGACATGGAGGCGATGCACTCTCCTCACTCGTTGTCCCCTCACCATTTTGGAAACATAGAGGCACAAACAAGGTATGGATGAGATTCAGAAGGTGACGAGCTTTTAGAGGTAATTGTTGTCGCCCCTCCAGAATTTCACAATTGAAAGGGCATACCCGGACCCATAATGGACTACACAAGTCGAAAAGTTATTCATGGACACTATTGTTGGGATGGCTCTCCAACTCTAGTATCTTGTGGAAAACGATAAAGGGGATTTGATTTTTGAGCTTCAAAATGTCTCTCACTATATGGTATTCCGTAATGTTCAAACTCAATATTTATATAAAGCCATTAAAACATCAACAACATCAAGAACATATATGAATCTAGCTTTAACAAAACCCATAATCTATTTAAATTAATATTGTTAGAAAGAGCTTCTCTTAGTTTTAAGAATTATATATATATTCTCTATTGAGGAGGCCAACCACGTGAAGGTGGAAGCTCATTTGGCCCCTCCCACCCACCCACCCACCCACCCTAGAATAAAAGAACAAAAATTCTTCAACCTTGATGTGTTTTTTATTCATATGAAATGTGCCAGTGGTATATTATCAAGAATGGCATTATGATCTTCTATAGACAATTTCCATTGTCGATGCTTGGAATTTTTCCTACTCTTCACTTCCTTCAACTGCAACTAGGATGCTATGACCAAATGACTATATTGAGCACATATATCATCTGACTCGTAATCTTGAAAAATAATATGGTATTTACATTTCCTTACTTCTGCAAAGAAATGTCCCATTAAAACCATTGAATCCACATCATACGTATAATTTGACAGATCTTTAAATTCTTGCATCAACATGCTTTTTGACCTAGTGCATCTCAATAAATAATAATGCATTTTTTCTGGATTATCTACGAGTGCAATGACATCAAATACATCACCTTCTCTAACCAAATCAGAAACACGATCATAATCTTTGTCAATCACAAGTGCTTCATTGTCGCGCTCTACAGCGCTGATATTTCCAAATGGGGGCAATGGTGTCAATTCTTGGTGTTTCCATGGTTTCACAAATTTTTTAGTCTGGTTTTGACACTCATCCAAAGACTCTACGTCATCAATACATGTAATACAAAAGAAAGAATACCTTCGTTTCTCGATTGCGTGTATATTTGTCATTTTCTTACTCCTAATGGAGTGTAAGCCCCTTGTTTTCAAGATTGCAGTACAATTATGTGGCATTGATCTACCAACATTGCCCATTGCAATATTCCAGAAAAACCTTCTCACATTACCCATCCTTTCATTGAATTCATGGCTCAAATTTTGTGGAACAATTAACAACATCATTTGAATTTGCAAGGTGAGAAGCAAAGTGATTCATTTGATATCTCATAAGTTCACGTTTCACGCAGGCCGAAGAACCATCATGTTCTCCTTTTCCATGTCCTGTTTCAAAAAAGCTCCATGTGTGGAAAACATCCATGTTTCTATGAACGCGAGACAACCATAAGAATGATCACGCTGATTTAAACTGACCAGCACAACCATCTGACTACACCCAATGTTCTTTAAAAATGACCCTTCGTCTTGATAATTCTTTATAAAACATACCAAAACAATGTCGGACAAAACATGTATAATGTGTATGATCATCACTGATGTAGAAATGATACTCGTTAATCACTTCACGATTATTTCCATTGCTATCAAAACCATCGACATCAAGCTCTACATGTCTATACATAATATGAACAAGTATATATATCTGATCTGAATGATAATACTCACTTTGTATCTCCTTTTGTGGAATGAAAGTGTAATTTTCAGCAAAATCGACAATGGATAATATTGTTCCTTTTCGAAATACATCTTGTGCTTGCTTGAAATGTAAGTCCTGCCATTGTGTTGAGTGAGAGTGCTTGATATATTTATATATTTGATCCCTGAAAAAATTCATAAAAACTATCAAACAGATATCACTTTCAACTAAATTAAGCTTTCTTGATGTTGTCGTTGAATCTATCACAGGAGTATAATAAACATAATCATATCTCTTCCATTTCACAATGAGATTTGGTAATTGAGGATCACTTGCATCAATGTGGTAGTTAGCATTAAAAAGGGACAAATCAGAACATTCCTCACATTTTTTTTACCTCCCATGCATTGTTTCTTATAGAATACTTGATCATTCTCTCGCACACATAATATTTTAGATACAAATTCACAAACACTCACATGAGGGGGGTTATTTGGCCAACACTGCATGCCAAAATCTTGAAATGTCTCATAATATAATTCGAATTATACATGGTATCGACAACAACATGTGTTGCGAACAACAATGGGCCTGACATACCATGGTTTAAGCTTCACAAATGTGCTAAGGGAAATATTCACATCAACATTACTCTCCATAAAAGTTTTGAACATCTCCACTTGAGTGATATTTGTTATGTGTTTGGCATGAGTTTCATAGTTTCCTTTTCGGTATACGGCATCGCACAATATCCTTTTCATTTGGTAAGACACGAGAGTTCAAATTCCAAAAATATTTCACCCTGTCCCTCACATTATCTAGAAGTCTATTTTAATAAGTTTGCCTACAGATAACACCCCAACATGAAACTTCATCATCCTCATCTAATTGAGCCCTAAAGTTTTTATGCTTCCATAAATGTTTTCTTAATGTTTTTAACATTCTTGCAGTCATAGACAACAAATGACTGTTTACAGTGTTTTTTGCCACAACCCCTGTTACAATAGCTTTACGAGAAACCATGTAATTATGAGATCGCTTTTTTGCAAGTGATGCATGGACCGATGTCAGATTTTGTGATACAATATCATTTGATTTAGCCTCTTTGACATTTTGAATGCCCAATAATTTCATTGCATTTCTTAGACATTTTCTCTTTAACAATTTATTTAACAATTGAGCTTGTTCTATGACAGAAATACCTTCAAAATATTCTTGGACTATCTTTTTTGTTGTATAACGAGCTGTATAATCAGGCATCGAAGGTCCCATTTCTTCAATTTTACTTGAATCCATATTCTCCAAAAATGTATCGTCAATGACGATATTGTTGCAGCTTCTAATTAATCTCTGTGAATTGGTAAGTGTGGTAGGATGTTGTATGTTGGATGTCGACCCTGCATAAAAATAAATATAAATTTATCTAATTGTGAACTTTCAAATCAAATTTCTATAAGTTTAGATTATGTGGTAAATTATAAACATATCAAAATTTATTTACTCACCAATCGTGGTCTCAATAACGACGCTACCCATAGTTTTCTCCACATTTGTCATTTCCTCGTCACCTCCATGTTCTTCATTTCTTTCATCAATCTGTTCCTTGACAATCTGCATTCCTTCATCACCACCATGTGCGAGGTTCACATTTTGCATTTCTTCGTCACCACCAAGTGCCTCCATGTTTCTTTCCATTGCTCTTTTTTCTCTTAACTTTCTCATGTTTTCACGCTTTATCTCTTTCTTTGCCTCTCCATCAGTTTTGGTGCGATCATATTTTCTTTCATGATTCCTTTGATTTCCCATGTTGAAGGAATTAAAAAACTAAAATCCAATGCATGAAAAGATATGAGAATTGAGAGTTAAATACATGTTGAAAAAAAATAACAGCAAGACCCCACAAGAGTAATATGCTAAGAACTCTTGTATGAAAAATTTACCAAATTGTTGAATGTGGAATTGTGATTGATGTCAAAGGAGTTTAGTAATGACAAAGGAATAAGCAGGGACATGATGGCAGGTTAAAACTCAGTGAAAGACAAATTTGAATGACAAAGGAAACTTGATGACATGGAAAGTATGATGATGTGACATGTGTGATGAGGTTGGAAAGATACATGATTGTGTCCTGGTGCTATCATTAGGTCATTGTTGAAACCTGACATCATTCTGGAAAAGAAATGCAAGTTTCTCAAAACTTTGGAAATTGACTAAGTATGGAAAAATTAGTCAAAACTACTCTAAGAGAATGTCATCCATAATTCATGGTTTGACCAAAATTCCCACACCATGATACCATGTTATAGCTTGTTGAAGTGGATATCTATTCATGGTCTCAGGTTTTCTTAATCGCTTCTAAGGAAAAAATTATAGGTTTGCCGAAAATAATAGGTTAAAGTAAATGCCTGCAGAATATGGTCAACCTGTAGTCTATTGATTTTTCTACATAAACATGATCTCAGTTTTCACTAAGCATGTCTGAAGAAAAAATTATGGATCTACCAAATCGGGGTTTCGGGATTAATTTTGGAGAAAGTCTTGAAAATGACTAAGTGTTGGAAAAATGGCTCAGGTGGCATTGGGAAAATGCCCGCAACACTAAATGGGTGAATGATAAAAATAATCTAAAACTACCATGCTCTAGCTTTTCAAGAAGGATATCTCTCCATAGTCTTTGTTTTCACAGAAGGTGTTTGATGACAAAATTAACAGCCTGCCAAAACATGGGTTCAAGTTGCTTTTACACGAAAGTAGCAAATATGCTTAAGTGGCCTCACGGAAATGGATGCCATAGCTTGTGGGTTGAAGAAAATTACCGCACCATATGGTCATTGTGTAGATGGGTGTTTTGTCTACCTGTCCACATCTTCACATCGACTTGAAAGTGCCTGAGGAATAAGTTATGGATCTGCTAAATTAGGGTTTCAAAATAAACTTTGGAGAAAGTCCTAAAAATGACTAAGTGTTGGAAAAATGGCTCATGTGGCCTTGAGAAAATGTTTTTCATACCTAATGGGTGAATGATAAAAATAATTTGAAACTTCCATGCTCTAGCTTGTCGAGAAGGATATCTCCCCATAGTCTTAGTTTTCACAGAAGGTGTTTGATGAAAAAAATAACAGCCTGCCAAAACAGGGGTTAAAGAAAATACCTTGATAAGAAAAATGTCTTTGTGTCCTTAAGAAATTGGATAATGCGAAACCTCAGTTGATCTGCAAACTCTCGACTACAATATAGATATGCAAACTCTCGGCTGAACAAGGGATTTGCGAACTCTTGGTTGAACAAGTGATTTGCAAACTCTCGGCTGAAATGTAGATATGCAATTCTCAATTGAGAAATTGATGAAAACTATCTCGGTCAGGAGACTATATATACACTTATCGGCTGAGATTTTTTGGAATCCCGTCGAAATCACGGGCATTTAATGTGTCGGCCCCTAAAAGATTCTCGGAGCATTATGTGACAAAATTCTTGGCCGAGACATGTTTTCAATTTTCAGCCGAGAGTTTAAAACAACTTTTGTCCTAGAGTTTTAATTAACTTTGGGTTATATTTTGAGTGAAAATGACTCTCGCCCGAGATATTTTAAATGTCTTGGCTGAGATATTTTCTCGACCGAGAGTTTTTAGTCAGGATTTCCAGCACCATTTCTACAGATTTCAGAAATGTGTCACTTTAGCAAGGTTGAAACACTGTAAAAAATGAGAATTACCTGTCAGAGTTTATACCAGTAGATTCATCATTCAATCTACTTTCTCATCATATAATTTTTTTTTTATTTCATTTAGGATTTCTATTTTTTACTATTTGTTTCTAAACTTCATCATTAAAAAATTTAGTGACTTAAAAATCAGTGACAATGAAAATTGAATATCATCACGATGACAAAGCCAAAAAAAATTGAAAAAGTCACAAGGATGCTCCTTGCAGTGTCCTCTTCAAAAGGGTGCTTTTATATTTTTTGATAAGAGTCACATTTGAAAGAAAATGAGATGACAGAAACATGTGTCAATAAGGCACCATTTTTGTTACATATGTTATTTCGATAAATTATAAAAATTAGCGTATAAGTCTGAAGATACTCAACATATAGTCCATGCACAAGTGCAATCAGTGTAGATTATGAGTACACATTTATTTTCCCTAAAATAAATAACTATCTCTAAGAAAAATGTGGTGCACACAGGTCACTCATTATTCATACTTAAAATTTTAAAGTGTATGTCGTTGGGGGACGTCAAATTTGCCCCACTATATGTCAATAATTTTTTACAAAAAAAAATATGAGTACATAGTTAATTCAATTCTCTAAAACATTTGTGTTTACTTCAAGGTGAAACTCCTAAAGGAGATATAGGTTTGAAGGGGTTGAAGTTGAAAAACAAAAAAATTTGCAATTTGTTTTGTCAAAAAACAAGCAAAAGTGTTTCCCAACTTCATGTTTTCACCCATATATATATATATATATATATATATATAGAGAGAGAGAGAGAGAGAGAGAGAGATTAGCGGTTTAGAGAGAGAGAGAGAGTGGTAGTTAGCGGGTTAGTGGTTTATAGGAAGAGAGAAATAAGAGATATGGGAGTTTAGAGAGACAGAGGGGGAGATTGGGGTTTAGTGGTTGTGTGTGGGGGCACTACAACAAATCCTGGAATTAGCGTCCCTTTTTAGTGTAATTTTTTTTTTACATTGAGTGGTCAAACTAGACGCTAAATGGACGTGTCATGGACAAAACTTAAAGCGTCCCAAAAAAAGTATTTTTTTGCTTCCTAAATAGCATCCTTTATGACGTCCAAAATAGCGTCTCTTTTTTTGATTCAAGAATAGCGTCCAACTTTTCTTCCTAAACAACGTCAAGGTTTGCTTCCAGAATAGCGTCCAACTTTGCTTCCTAAACAACGTTGAGGTTTTCTTCCTAAATAACGTCCTACTTTGCTTCCTAGCGAGTGTCTGCTTTTGCTTGTTAAATGACACCCCCGTTAGCGCCATATTTTCATCCTTAATAGCACCATGTTAGCATCCATTTTTGCATCATGTTTTGCTACCAAAAATACGCCAAATATTTCTTCTATTGTTGCACCATATTTTGCTTCCTATGTATCGCCATGTTTTGCATCCAAAGTAACGTCTTATTTTGCTACCATATCAACGCCATGTTTGGCTTCATCATTAGCGCCATGTGTTGCATCCTTTTTAATGCCTAGTTTCACGTCTCTCATGTTTTGGTCACTAATTTAGTTGTTTCTAGTATTTAACCAATATTATAATATCATTAGGGAATGGAGGAATCAAACCACCAACCTCCTGCTTGTAAGGCGGGCGCTCTTCCATTGAGCTAGAACCCTTTAAGAGTTCGAGAGCCTAACTTACAGAGTCCTCTATAATGGTAAAAAGGATCAATACACAACTTTGAGTATCTAATGGTCGAACAAGGCAACAGAGAAAGAGGCTTTTGTAATACCAGAAAGGACACTCATCAACATCAACAGTGTTTCATGTATCAGAAGGTGACAATGTAATAGTACCAATTTGGTTACCTAAAATAATGTAGCTTGGGCATTTTGGTTATATCAGGACCTGATAAGCCATGTAATAGTACCAATTTGGTTACCTAAACTCATGTAGCTTGGGAATTCTAGTTAATCAGGACCTGATAAGACATGTGATTAGCAATACACATTAGTGCATGCACATGACCATAGAGAAAAGCAATGTTCCACCAGTCTAGCTAGCAGCCAAATTATGACAGCCTGGTTACAAACATATAATATCTTGCACCTTATTCTAGTAGACAGACAATTCTATTGTTGGTCCTAGCTGCATGTGATTACACACGAGATAAGTTATAACTTATGTACCAACATAGTTACCTGCATAAGATTAGTTCTAACAGAGTGGGGAAAAAAGAGTGAAAACAAAGAGAGTGTGCCTTGAAACAGATTTTATATCATTGCAATGAATTGTGAATTGTCAATTCAAGCATTTAAAAGCATGAGAATCGAGAATTAACTGCAAAACTGCATCTAGGAAATAGCATGAGTGCTATAAGGAAACTTAATTCCAATGTATTTAAAGATCTGTAAGGCCCAACAGGAATAGACCACTCACTAAATATTTTGGGGGGTGGGGGTTGAAGGTATTATGGAAGGAATTTTCATTGGAAACAACATACACTGAGAATCTACAATATCTTCCTGAACATAAAAAAATGGCGATTACAAAAGAGTAATGTGGCTGAACTACATCGAGTGGATAATGGTACTCATTATGATGAAGGGATCAAAGGGATCTAAAAGAAATTTTAGAGAAAAGACTAGTACTATTTCTAAAATACTGACCATTCCAAGAACTCCCTAGGAACGGTTTGTTGGCATCCATTTCTTGTCATTTTCTGGGAACTTTTCTAGGTTGTATCCTTTAGGAAATGGGTCATTCCCATAAAACAAATGCAGTAACAATCATTTCAGTCTGTAGAGAGTATTTTATGCCCTCATTTGGATATAAAGGAAATGAGCGTAAAGTTTAAGAAAAACCAACAAGAAGCTTAGGTTAGTCTAACCCAATATATTGCTAGTAATCAAATACTTAACAGAATTCAACTATGATAATTCATCTAGCTATCAGTGAGAAGCTAAAGTTACCAGGAAATAGAGATATATATTTACATATATGAGAACAAATTGGATACAATATGGTTGGATATGCATATATAAAAATACATGTAAAATATGTGTGAGCATGTAAAATACATGTATTTCCTAATATTTCCAGAGTTTTAACAAAGTATTTCCCTTGGCTTAATGTATTTCCTAATAAAATGCTCTACAAAAATAGTTATTGACCCAATTTCCATTTTTCTTATGGCATAGAGTTCCTATTCAAAACATTCTTATGCTCACAGCTTGGCCCAATGGAAGGGTGCTATCCTCAGTGGGGGTTATTGAATAGTTAAAAAATATATAGCTGTGTTTCTTTCAAAATAAGGCCCAAATACGTACAACTGACAAAGGTTTTCATAATTTCATATAAACTAAATGTTTACCTCATGAATATGAGCTCGCTTTTGAAAAATCCTATCCTCATATGTTCCAACAGCCTGAATAAAATGGGCCACACTGTCCAATATTACCTGCATGATAAAATGTTCCACATTTTAGTGTGATATTAGCTTAGTTGGAAATGCTAGCTGTATCCAAACCAATTAATACCCTTTCATTCAATGTTCAGTAATTTCAGACACAGAAGACGTCCTATAGCATTTATAAAAATCCATGTGCATTTGAAATTTCAGAAAGAGAAAACATTATATAGCTTTAATGCCAGCAATTGGATAAAGCTGGTCAAGATGAACTCGGTATCATTTCCATCAATTTGGGGACATGAGATCTTGCGATTCAAGTGATAATTAAAATTTCAAAGGCCACACAACTTCAGATTGCAAGATTTAGAAGACCAAAGTGAAAATATCACAATATCTAGTAACATATAGTGAAGTCCTTCGGTCAACATAATATTTGCCAACAAAAATTATATAATAAATGCAATCAGTGTAATAATACCTCTCCTGAATCTATCAAATAGCCACCCATTGCACTGAATTCTTTCTTGTATACAGCCATGAGCAAATTAATTGCACCAGGTAAAATAGAAAATAGCCACCAACAAATTATCTTCCAGGAGAATATTGTCAAATAACGAAAACAGAGAATGTGAGCTGTAAAAACAGATCTATAATAAACTGTCTACACACTAGAGATAATCATGCTTAGAAGTTAGAACAAAACAATCAGCTTGGACATAAAAATATTCCAAGCATTTCAACTGAAATGAATTTCAAAACAGAATGTAAATTTAGATAATATTTATTCAGCGACTATTTAAGGAATTCAAATAGAAATAAGAGGTGTAACATCTCTACATACAAACCTCACGAATTTCCAATGTAGGCATGTGTGGAAGGAAATCATTGCCAACAAAGAAACAGATGAAGACAAAATCATCCATGACCCATTCAAAATCGATCTCCATTGGAGGTTTTGGAATCTTCATATCATACTCTAAATATTCACGTAAAACCCAGATGTTGACGAACTGCCAAATATTTGAGATATCAGAAACAAGTTAGATGTAAAAATAATAGTAAAAAATCCACATGATCTATAATAATCTTGAAACTTGCTTTAATTATCATGACCTAAATGGGATCGTTATTAGTATTAATGCAACCATACAACATTAACAAAAAGAAAAAACCTCCAAGAATGCATAACCAATATCCTAACATAAAAAAGTATACCTATATCCGACTTACCTGATAAGGATTTTTAGGATTAACATTCAGTTCACCACCTTTCTCATCAAAATTTCCTTGCTTTCTTTTTGGATGTCCTTCACTTGCATTTGCAAAATGACCAACCTGACCACAAAGGAAGCATTTGTCTTGTTGTCCAGGCATAACTACAATCTGCACAATTACATATATAAGGAAAGAGGCAATGTTATCATATTACTCTCACTATTTTCAAATACTATAGTAAAAGAGATGACAATGCGATCTGAATGCATTTCAATCATACAAACCTATCAGGCAATTTAAAAATTCATCTTAAACAAAGGATGAGCGTTAATTTCTATTTTTCATACAGGACAAATTGTTAAAAGAGAGTCTCTACTTTTGTGGGGATGATTTTGTCACTGACCATGCTTGGATATGGTGCATGTGTAGCATTTCTAAGCATAACTCCTACCCTCAATGGTTTTTGGTATTTGTCTCCCGGTAACACTCAAGAGTAAAGCCTAGAAATGGGGTTAAGTATTGAAATTTGAACATAGATGAGTATAACAGTTCAAGAGTTTATTGGGTTAATGTTCAGACGTTTATTGGGTTTGGTGAAGGTCATCAACATATAAAACATATCTAGAGATCAATAAGAGTGGTATAAATTTAAAAGTACTTCCCATGAGTTCAAAGATAGGACTACCATAGCCTCTTCCCAATACAAAGATGCAATAATTATTTCTAAGAGTTTGACAATGTATGAACCATTGGAGCTGCAAGGCAACGTGATCTAAGAGAATGGGTGGATATTACAATATGTAATGCACAAAAGTGCAATAAAAAAAATCATATAGCGATAAAAATGTACTCATTAAATCCTCGAAAGCAAAACCTAGTGGCTTCTTGTGCATGTCAATGCATCATGACCCATATCAAGTGAAAATAAGGACCTTGATCTTGATTCTAAGCAAATAATCATGAGATTGAACTACTACACAACAGTGAAGAATACCAATAGTTCTATAACACTCTGTTCTCTATAAATCAGGAGCACTAACCTCTCTCAAAATTGAGAAGTGCACCTCATGAGTAGACAATGCTAACATGATTAGATCAACATCCTGCAGCCATTGGGACAAAGGAATTTACCAACAACAATATTTGAATATCAGTAGTGATTATAATTTTCTTTTCCTTGAACAATGAAGCACTTGCCATCCCATATAAGCAATGTCTTGTATTGGGATGAAAGCCTACAAGATTTCTTTGCAGGCGAATATACATCATGATTTTGTGCTCACCGTCACCCGAAACACTTGCATCAGAGAGAATGACCTTCAAAATTGCAATCAAACACAATTAAAATACATGTAACAAGAAGGAGAAAAAGGAGAGAAAGGAGAGACCAAAACATAATCCAACAAAAAAGAGCATATATCTGGAATAGAAGGCAAGAAAACCGAGATTGGCTTTTAATAAACCAAGAGAAGGTTTTCAAAAATGGTTTAACAATGTAACAAAATGGTTATGTGCCTAAATATATTTATATAAATAAAATTATATCTACAGTTTTATTTATTAAGTTTATTTTTATTATAATATTAAGTTGATCAAGGATAACGCGATTCCTTAATTCACAAAAAATTTAACATATATAATTTCATTGCGTCCTCCACAAAGGTTGCCCTCTCCCATCACCGAATCACTATATAATTGGAGAAGGAGTGGCATTGGCTCTCTTATCACGAGGTCACCGTCCTATTTTGCAAAGTTAACATAATAAAAATAAGTTGGAATTGAATTCTTTTCGACGGGAAATCTTCTCTTCATACAACCTGTAAACTAACATTACTATAAAAAATTGCCTTATTAACTAAACACTTAATATTCAAATGTAATACGAAGGTTCAGATCCTTTTATACAATGTCATTTCATTTTTCCATAATAATTATCCCTCACAGAGATTTAAAACTTCTGCTAAACGTTCCCCTAACACTATACAACAAACTTCCAGTCCGTCAGCAAAATATCATGGTGCGTTCGTTCAACTACGAATACACTATAGTTGGTGGCCATAGCACACCCAGGATATTATTAGTTAACCCAACAAAATTTTATTGTGGATTCTGCAAAAATTACAAGTGCCTTTTGAGAAAAGAAAGCAAATCTGAATTCTAATCCCCCCCCCCCAAAAAAAAACAAACAATAAGTTTCATAGGCATGTTTCACGTTGAGATCAATTAGCTAAGTAAATAAATACCATAGGTTTATGGACTCTAGAAAATTAAAATTCCTACTACCAATCAACATCAAGACTATCCGTTGGAATTCATTTCAACTATAAATACAAACAAATAAGAAAAGGATGTATAAATACAAACAAATAAGAAAAGGATGTGAAAACTACAGAAAATCTTCGATGGCAATTCAAAATTACTTTATAAAACATTTCAGTTGCTCAAATCCATAAGAATACATTTAAATGCATGTGTGTTTTTCATCCATGCGGAAGGTGCCAAAAAGAATAAAATTGGGTGCTAGGCCAAAGAAAAGGAGCATCTACCTGCAAAAGCCAACGAAGGTTGTTAGAAGAGTGACAAATATGGAGGCCTTTAGGGGGACGAAATATCTTGTAAAACGATCTGGACACCACTGTTGGAAAGTATGATCTCCTCACTAGAGGGTCAGCCAAGAAAATCTCGTCTTCATCCTCTAGCTTGTGGGTGTGGTCTACTAATTGTTCATGTGGAGGTTTCTAATAAAGCAGGGAGTTAAAATGATTGGAAGGAAAATCAACAAAGTAAACTTAAAATTTTGGCAGCTCACAAGGACAGAGAAGGGGGGTTACAAAATTACTTTGTCAGGGTTTTTCCCCTTCTAATTTTTGTTTCTTGGTCCTTTGAAATAAATATGCCCAGGAAATGAATTTATGCAATTCACCATATCATTTATACTATCCCTATAGTGAGCCAATTGAGTAGATAATATCTAGGTATTTGGAATACCAAAACCTTGGCATAGGAGAGTGTTTGGGATAATGCAAGAGATGTCTCTCCATATCAATAGTAGAAGGTCTTGGATGTTGTGGCATAGAGCGTAAGAGGAAAAACATTCAAGAATAATGGAATGAGACTAGTAGCCAAGTGATCCAAACTATGGTGGGCATTCTCTACGATACATGAATAACTACTGTAGGCACCAACACAACCAATTGAGAGGTCCCAAATCCCATGGTGCTTCGGAACAATAGAACCTACAGGGGTTCCTCTACAAAGTACAAGGGTTCCTCTACAAAGGAAAGATGCTCAGAAATTTGGTAACAATGCACAAGGAAGACACCATAAACATTATAAATTTCACAGAGAATATTTAGATTTCCTTGGTGGGGATGTAATTTCATTTCATCTAATATGATCCAGGAGGACATTGGTGGCCACCCACCTATTCCTTTTGGACCCCCACCATTGTTTCTTTCAGTTTTCCAGTTTCCTTAATTGTAGCAAAATTTACTATTTTTGGTAGTTTTCGGGTCCTAAACTTTCGGAGCCGTTTTGAGGCCCTAAATGACGTTTTTTCGGCATCAAATGGTCTAGAAAATATGAGTTCGTTTCGGACTCAATATTTGTCATTTTTGGATGTATTCCTTAAACAGATCTTTTTAACGATGTATCATGCACGTCAAACGGAGGTAGTGTGCTAAAGTTATGACCCCAAGAAATTGATGTACCAAGTTACCCAACGAGGCCCACATTAAGGCGTTTCACCTCCTAGGGTTAGGTTTTTGGATGTGTAGGGTTTCCATTGTTTCTCAATAATATATAGGCCTTCGAACCTCATTGTAACATAAAGTTCAGAGAGATGTAGCCACCACATCTCTTCTCAGAGATAAGCTACCACCACTCTAGCTAGTTTATTTCCATTCTGTATGTAAACCAGTTTTAGTTATTGATTAATGAAATGAAGTGTTATTTCTGCTGCATATTTGTTTCTATGGTTATTTGTGTATTCTGTTGCGTTCCTGCATAAATCTGGATCAGTGGTATCAGAGCAATCTGCTCTTTCTCGATCCTTCTTTTCATGTCCCCAATGAGGGCGGGGTATAAAGAGTTAGGGCTCGATCTGGTTGAACCTTTGCAAGATCAGCCTCGCAAATCCCGACGGCCACCCATGGGGGACAAAAAGAAAGATGAGGGCACAGAAGATCCTATCAAAATGTTGCTCGAGGAGGCCCTTGAAAAACAAAGGAATGCGATGATGGATAACTTCGCCCAGATCCTTCAACGACTTCCCACTGGTGATGCATCTGCATCTAGCAGCCACTTTGGAGGTGCAACCCCTTTTAAGGTACAAGTAAACCTCAACATTCTCATATTTGATGGTCGAATAGATGCAAATTCCATAGATAGATGATTGAATCTATTAGAAGGGTATTTCTCGGTTCATGACTTTTCTAACTGGGAAAAGATTATTTTTCTCTATTCAAAGCCGCCCCCCATGTCAAGGACTAGTGGGAAACCTACTATGCGAAAAAGGATGAGGAGGAACCCTCTCTGTTCTCTGCCGTACCCACTTGGAATTCTTTTTGAGATGCCATAAAGGGACAATATTATCCAGTGGGGAGCTACGAGGACAAGTACATCCAATGGACTACGTTGCGGCAGCAAAGAGATCAAGATGTGCATGAGATGACGAATTTGTTCCATACCCTACACACCAATTTGGGTATCAAAGATTCAGAGAAACATTTGGTGTTGAAGTACCGCAGTTGTTTGCATAGATACATTCAAGAGGAAATGGAGTTCCTCGACATCTCCTCGCTTGGTACGCCGTATTGGTATGCTTCCAAAATTGAGCAAAAATTCAAATAGAAAAAGCGAGACTTTGGATCTGCGAATCAAAAGCAAGGGAAAGGTGCCCCCAAACCACAAAACCAAGGACACAGCAAAGGCATGGCGACTCAAGAAAACTTGCCAAAGCTGGAAGAAAAGAGCAACACTGGAAAGCCGAAGAAGGAAGCGGGAAAGTGGTGCGAGTTCCATAAGAGCCCCACTCACAACACAAGTGAGTGTCAAGTTAAGCAATCACTGGTGGTCGAGATAAAGGCTTCTGAATCAGATGCACACTCTAACACTGAATCATAACCCGAGAAGGGGAATGACAAAGGGAAGAATATTATCGATGCAGAGCCGAACACCACCGTTGCCACCACAAAGATCCAAAAGGAATAACTAGAATATTCAGAGGAGGAGGAGCATCTTTTCCACTCCCAAATGTGGGTAAAGGGTTCCCTGCTACAGTTCATTGTCGACAGTGGGAGCCAAAAGAACCTGATTTTAGCAGAGGTCGTGAAGAGGTTGGGTTTGCCGACCACAGCACACCTGTAGTCATACACCATCGGGTGGCTTCACCAAGGACGAGATCTCCGTGTCAGTCAGCAGTTCCACCTTCCCTACAGCATCAAGCCCTTCACTGATGAGGTATTATGTGATATTGCTCCTCTTGATCTTTGTGATGTATTATTAGGTCAACCATACTTATGGAAGCGACATGTTGTGTATGAGTCCTGGCCTCGCGCTGTTATTATTACATTGGGAAATAATTTCTACAGGATACCAGAGGTACCACCCCCTGTCGCTATCTCTTTGGTTACTGCAAAACAATGCAGTAAGCTCATTTCCAAAACCGGGAAGTTTTTTTTCTTGATGATCCGCCCTCAGGGGAAGAAGAATATCGTGGTCACAACCTCTAGACAGGGCCCCTCCACACGACAACAACAAATGGACAAGGTTGTGGAGGAGTACCGGGACATATTCACCTCACCCACCGGGGTGCCTCTCCACTGTCAGGTCAAGCACCCCATCAATCTAACCCAAGGTACGCCGCTGCCCAATGGACTGATCTATCGCTCTGTTTTAGAGAATGATGAAATCAAGAGGCAAATTTAGGAGCTGCTACAGAAGGGTCACATCCATCCAAGTTCATCGCCTTGTGGGAGCCCGATCATGTTGGTTCAGAATAAGGATGGGACTTGGAGACTTTGTATTGACTATCGGGTGCTGAAAAAGATCACTGTTTGGAATAGGTACCTGATCCCACAGATCGATGACCTCCTAGACCAGCTTAAAGGGGTGAAATATTTTAGCAAGATCGACTTAAAGTCCAGGTATCACCAGGTACCAATTGAACTGACCGATGTATGGAAGACTGCCTTCAAAGCCAAGGAGGTCCTTTTCGAATGGTTGGTCATGCCTTTCGGGCTGACAAATGCTCCTGCAACCTTCATGAGACTGATGGATGACATCTTGTGGCCGTTCACCAACTCATTTGTAGCAGTGTACTTGGATGACATCTTGATCTTCAATCAGACTTGGGAAGAGCACCTCCACCACATCCGACAGGTCCTCCAAACATTGCGGCAGCACAAGTTGTGTGCCAATTTCGACAAGTGCACTTTTGGCATGACCCAGGTTCAGTATCTAGGATACATTATTGATGAGTGTGGGGTACATGTGGATCCAACCAAGATCCAAGTTTCGGGATTGGCCAGCCCCAACTACTCTAACAGAGCTTCGCAGCTTTCTAGGCCTTGCTAATTTCTACCATAGGTTCGTGTTGGGATTCTCTCATATCACTTGGCCCTTGAGTCAAGTCACCAAGGGAGCAGCGAAACCAAAATTCTTTTGGTCAGAAACTCAGCAGAAGGCATTTGCAAAATTGAAACATTGCCGCTGTTGTGCCCCAATGCTCACATTACCAGACTTGCAACAACCATTTGAGATCGAGACAGATGCCTCTGACTATGCTATTGGGGCAGTCCTTACTCAACAAGGGAATCCAGTGGCATATCATAGTGAGACACTGTCTAACATAGTCCGTAAATATCCCACTTATGACAAAGAAATGTATTCCATTGTACAGGCTTGCCGACAATGGAAGCATTACATTTTGGGGAAGGAAACGATCATCCACACAGACCATCAACCCCTGTAGTTCATGCAGACATAATGGAAGTTACAGAACGATCACCATTAGAAGTGGTCCACATATCTACAACAGTTTCATTTGAACATCAAGTACAAGAAGGGAAGCACCAATAATGTTGCAGACTTCCTCAGCCCACCACCGATCGTGGCGATAATGACTATGCTCAACTCTTGTGGGCACGAGACTTCTGATTGGCTGCTTCTCTACAGGAGCGATCCAAAATTCAGCCACATACCAGACGCTTTTGGAGGGAAACCAAGTTCCAAAATTTCACCTCCAGGATGTACTACTATGTCAAATGGGACACCTTTGTGTTCCTTCAAGAGAGCGTGCCAAGATGATTTGGGAAGCGCACTACAGTCAGGTCATTGGGCATTTTGGGGTTGAGAAAATAGTGGCAATACTGTAGAAGTATTTCTATTGGTCGAACCTTCGATAGAACGTCGGGAAGTACATCTGATCATGCACTGCCTACGCCATTGCCAAACCATCCATCAAGATGCAAGGCCTCTATACTCTGTTGCTTACCCCTAGTCAACCTTGGGAATCCATCTCCATGGATTACATGTTAGGCCTTCCTTCTACTAAGCACGGCAACTACTGTGTGTTTGTGGTCATTGACAGATTCTCAGAGATGGCCGTAATGGAAGCCTGCAAGAAGAATATCACATCAGAAACCACTGCTAAACTCTTCTTTGAACGAGTGTGGGTACACTTTGGGATCCCACAGTCTATAGTCTTAGACCAGGATAGCAGGTTCCTTAGTACACTCTGGTCTAGCCTATGGTCAATGCTAGACACCAAGCTCACAAATTCCACAGCTTTCCATCCCCAGATGGATGGCCAGACAAAGGTCGTCAACAGGATGATCGTACACATTTTGCACATGTACAACTCAAAGCATCCATGCACATGGGATGAGAGCCTCCCCTATGTACAACATAGCTATAACCACGCCCTCCACAGCTCAACCAACCACATCCCCATTCAGGTGGGCTTGGGATTCCAACCACTATGTCCCATTGATGTAGCCATGACATTTGCAGCTACTTAGGCTGATTCAGCTCATATCCAATCTGAAGTTTCCAAGGAAAACAGCTTCATTGAGCGCATTCAACACATTTTCCAATAGGTTCATGACATATTGGATAGATCCAATGCTAAGTACAAGCAGCGACATGATTAGTTTTGGGTGCAACACAACTTCCAGGTGGGTGACAAAGTGTGGCTACATCTGCAGAAGGAGCACCTCGTTGGACCCCACCGCAAGTTTCGCCCACTCCGATATAGGCCATATACCATCACCAAGGCTGTCGGGGACAATTCCTTTGAGCTTAGTATTCCACCATTCCTTGGTCTGCACCCAGTGTTCAATGTGGACCGCCTTCGGCCCTACTTTCCACCTCTACTAGACACATCAGACGTGGCAGAACAACTCACACCAACAGAGTTAAACCCTGACTGCATGGAACAAGCCACAACTGATCGGATTATGGACACATAGGTCAAGAACACCCACCAGTAGAAGCTCTAGCTATATCGAGTTGTCAAAACAGGCCAACTTCTTCACCAGGGACCAAGTTCAACAGAATTTTCCTCATCTCATGGAGGAACTCAACGCAATGGGGACCATTGCTTCCTAAGGGGGGAGGAATGATCCAGGAGGATATTGGTGGCCACCCGCCTATTCCTCTTGGACCCCCACCATTGTTTCTTTCAATTTTCCAGTTTCCTTAATTGTAGCAGAATTTACTATTTTTGGCAGTTTTCGGGTCCTAAACTTCCGGAGCTGTTTTGAGGCCCTAAACGACGTTTTTTCAGCATCGAATGGTTCGAAAATATGAGTCCATTCTAGATTTGATATGTGTCATTGTTGGATGTAGTCCTTAAACAAATATTTTTAACGATGTATCATGCGCGTCAAACAGAGGTAGTATGCTAAAGTTACGACCCCGGGAAATTGATGTATCAAGTTACCCAATGGGGCCCACATTAAGGCGTTTCACCTCCTAGGGTTAGGTTTTTGGATGTGTAGGGTTTCCATTGTTTCTCAATAATATATAGGCCTTTGACCCTCATTGTAACACAGATTTTAGAGGCATCTAGCTGCCACATCTCTTCTCAAAGATAAGCTACCGACACTCTAGCTAGTTTATTTCCATTCTGTATGTAAAACAGTTTCAGTTATTGATTAATGAAATGAAGTGTTATTTCCGCTGCATATTTGTTTCTATTGTTATTTGTGTATTTGTTGCATTCCTACATAAATCCATATCATAATAAGACAACATAGGATCACATAAATCATTATGAGTATTTTCAAGGGTCATCAGAGTATAGGAACTTGGTCATCACATTTAATATCTAATGCATTCCACACTTTGACAGTGAAAAGGAGTCTTGGAAAACTCTTTGATAACAAAACCTAATGGCTTAATTAGGTTGAATATTAAAAAAAACAATAAACATCTCCCCAACAAGGGGTTTTTATTACTAGACTAAAGACATAAGAAAATAACAGAACTAGGTTCCCCGACCATGAGCTACAACCAGGACAAAGAAAACTTCACATTGGAAATAGATTTACTGTGGCAGTATTATTTTAGTGCATGGCCTTTCTTTTGGGCACTTTGTTTTTGTTCTTTAAAAAAAATGCCAACATCTCCCATTTTCAAACAACCTTTAAAACCCAAGAATGTAGACGGACACTACATAGAGAATACTCCAGAACACAATCACAAAGCCATGTTGGAGACATTAAGGAAGTAGTTACACCATTTGTGAAGTTCACTACTTATGCTACAAGTAATTCCAAAATTCATGAATCTAAATTAAAAATTTCTCCAATTTGTATTGTTACATGAGAAAAAATTGGGGGAAAATGTTGTTGTCTTAAAAACCCCAAACTCCAAGAAACCCCTTCACCCAAATGTTTAATGCCTTCATCCAAGTTGGTAAATAGGTATCATAAAGAAAATTTACTTACCTCTCTGATGTGGTGGCTTCTAATTGCAATACTCTTCAGATCTTTTTGAATGCAACCATGATCTTCTAGGTTTTTAATTGCAAGTGCAATCTACCAAAAAAAAAACCACATTAAGGTTTCCAGTCAGTATAGGGTTTACCTACAAAACAAATTTTAAATTGTAAGGTGAAATTTTTTATGAAAAACTATGAGAGAGGAGATATATTTCATAAGTAAAAACACAATTCCAGCCATATTCATACCTCTCCCCAAAAAAAAATTCACCTCATGCACACTCTGCACTCTTCAACTTCGAAAATATTGACACAAGGCAGCTCCAAGCATTAGCTAGCCGAAGATTGTTACAGGGTCAATGAGACATTGATGATGATTTGTGCCATTAAATGGAGGTTGCAGATCTACAAAAAATAATCCCTGTTCCTGAATGAAATAATATGCCTCCTATAAAATCACTTTCAATGAAATATTAGGTTCTTCGTAAAGCGCCTTTTTTTCATTAAATATTTTTTTTATTAAAGAAATTTTATTGAAGACTTTTAAAAAATAAAAATAAAAAACTATCTTTAAGATGAAATGGTAGTTTTGTCTTAAATATACGTCTTAAATTCCCCCTCCATGTACTAGTGTTGGATAATGGGAAAAGATCAAATAGTTAATGATTCTAATAATATGTGGTGTCAATAAACATTTTTACAATACTTAAGCATAAGTTAATATAGCACGGAAAAAATACATCAAAACGCGTTTAGGAGGCATATGCTATCACATAAGAAAATCATAACCATTTTCCACATAATTGCTTACTTGTTAGATCGATCCATAGGATCATTCTTTTATAGCACCAAGATGTAACAAACTCTCTTCAAGTGAGGAAGACTACCTGGGTCATAGCACATAATGGCCTCCATGATTTTTGCCTTGTTTTGTGCCATAGTTAGTTGTTATGTTCTAATAGCTCAACCAATCGAATGGTTAGTTGATTTTGTTCTAGAGCATGGTGTTCCAACACCCCCCTCCCCCAAACCAACATAATGTTATGGAGATTCAAGTGGTGAAATTACTTCTGCAAAACCCGCCATAATTGCAACTTCCTAAAGCCAAAGCATATCTCAAAGTTTCACAAACTTAGCTTCTAATAAAGGCTTCATAAATATATCAATATGATCATCGATTATGCAATAAATAAGATCCACAAGTATTATACTAGTTGACATATGCAATGAACATGAAGCTCCACATGCTTCATCTTGCTATGTGTGATAGGATTGTTGGCAACTTTTATTGCACTCTAGTTATCACAAATGATAACAATCGCACACTCACCCAATAGTTGCCAAATCCATATCGCCTCTATGCTTGCATTAACTACAACATGATATTCATCTTGTGTGGTTGAAAGAGAGGCCATCTTCTACTTCTTACAAATCCAAACCATGGGTCCATACCCAAGACAAATCTCATAGTCAAATGTAGATCGTTTGGCGTTGTCGTCCCCTGCCCAATTTCAGTAAGTATAATCGACCAATAAGTATGGTGTATAACTTCAATATTCTATATCAAGTCAATAAGTTCCCTTGATATAACAAACAATTATCTTTGCAACATTCCAGTGGCTTTCTAACTAATCCTGCATAAATCGAGAAACCACACTAACAACAAAGGAAATATCAATTTAACTATAAGTTAAATAAATCAGGGTACCAACCAACTATCTATAGAGAGTCGCATCAACTTTCAGTGAATCACATTCTTTGGTCAAATTCACCCCCCACTTAAATGTGTAGTACAAGCTTTGTAGTCTTCCATTTTGAATCTGTGCAAAAGACCATTACATACTTAAGCTGAGAAACAAATATATCATCATCCATTTGTAGAACTTGGATACCAAAAATAAATGTAAGAGACTAAGGTTAGCCATTTCAAAGGTATCATCCAATTATTACTTCAAACCTAGTATCAAATTTTCATTGCTCCTAGTAATAACTAGTCCTTTCAAAGGTATCAGCCAATTGTTTCTTCAACATATTATCAAATTTTAATTGTTCCCAATAATAACTAGTCATTTTAAAGGTATCAACCAAATATTTATTTAAACCAAGTTTCATCATCTACCAAGTTTCACTATTAATGTTTCATTATTTACATGTCAAAAATAGGTGTTTTCATCTAATTCACATTGTTTGAAGCTAAGATTGATAAAGAAACAATCATTCTTCTAGCCCAAGCCCCGGGGGCCTATTTCAAACCATATAAGGATTTTTTCAATCAACAAACAAGATTGGTGTCCTTCATAAATTTCTCCAATTGGATGTCCATGAAGAAATGCACTTTTGACATCCATTTGATGTACCTTCAATCCAAGTAGAGTAAAAAGTGAAAGAGAATCAATCTAACAAAAATAATCTTTGCAACATGGGAAAAATTTCACAGTAGTTGATGCCTTCTTGCTAAGAAAAATTCTTTGCAACCAAACAAGCTTTATGTCTTTCAATAACATCACGATATGTGAATTTGGTCTTGTAGACCCATCAACACTTTACTATGTTCTTTCCTTGCAGTTGAGGAAATAAATCCCATGTTTTATTTTTCATCAGGGAATGGTATACTTCATCCATAATCCTCTCCCATTTAGGATGATCATCTGCATTTGCATATGTATTTAAATCGCATGCCTCTAGTATGGGAAGCTTTAAATATAGCATTTCCCCCTATAGGTCAATGGCTTGCTCGAAAAATTAGAAATGGACAGTGTTTGAATAGGGGAAGCTTTAACTCTATCATTTATGCTTATAAGGCCAAAGATGTAAAAAAAATTGATCGACTTCTTCAAAGTAACACTATGAGCATTATTGAAATGCTTGTTGCTTCATCCATTTTAAACCAAGACCAAAATGTCCTTAAGGGTACAAAGAAAGTTAGTTTTTTTGTTAAGATTGATATCCAATTCTTGTGCCTTGGATGTTCTTGGTAAAAATGAGGGCATGGATGGGGGGTGTTGTCCAAAACAACCTTGTAGGGTGACATTTTGGTAGCACCATGATAGTTGTTATTGCGATACTACAAGCTTTCTGCAAGAGAGGTGTAAGGGGTGGGGGGTCGGGGAACTACTAAACCCAATGGCCATATCAGTCGATGTAAAATCCAATGGCTAACAATATTTGTATGGTCAACACCTCACAACCTCCATTACTTATTATTAACTCCAATATCTCAAGTCCTGCAGTATCCAAAAGTATTGTGACATGCATCGTCTTCATGGACATCGACGTTGGTATCATCAGCATCATCAATGCCATATGGTACATCAACATCATCTCGATCATCATCCTCATTATCATCATCATCATCAACTAAATCATCTTCATCATTGTCATTATGGTCACTCATATTCCATTAGTGTTCTTAATCACTCATCGCCATTAGGATTCATTTCATGTAATTGTTAAGGTCATTTATATGTCGTTACAATCATTTCAATGATAATAGGTTCATTTAGATGTCGTTACAGACATTTAGGTGCCATTAGAATGAATTAGGATCCAAAAGTGCTACCACATGCATAATCATCGTTGGCATCCACATTTTCATCATCATCATACAATAAATCAACATCATTGTCTTCGTCGTAGTCATCATCAATGTCATCATCAATTTAATTGCGATATTAATGAGCAAGGAGCCCTACTACCTCACAAGAATGGATGATATAATCTTATACTTATCTAATCATATCCATATGCTCCATCATAATTTTCATAATGCATCATCATCATGTTGTTAGGGCCAATTAGATGCAATTAGGGTCTATTAAATGTTGTTGGGGACACTCAAATGCCAATACAATTATTTAGGTGACATTAAGGTAATTTACCCCTCATTAGGATTAATCAAGATCCAAAAGTGTCAGGATTATGACCATTTATGTGCTACTATGATAAATCAAGATCAAAAAGTACTATCACATGAATCATGATCATTGACATTAACATTGATATATCTGACGTTATGTAGCATGTTTTCTGAACACAGTTCCTAGGTCTAAGCCTAGTGCAATTCCTAGCGCGGTTCCTTTCAAAATTTCTAGCATTATTCCAGGGGTTACACCTAGCTCTATACCTAACGCTATGTTGGAAGTTTTCTAGGTGCAATTCCTGGCTCTATACTTGGTGCTATGTTGGATGTTTTTTTTGTCGAAATTCATGGTGCAATTCCTGGCTCTATACTTGGTGCTATGTTGGATGTTTTTCCTGTTGAAATTCATGGCGCAATTCATGTCGCTAACCCTGGATTAATATATGGTGCTATGTTATTCAAAAAGTTTTTTAGAGGCTATTCTGGGTGTTATATGGGATGCTTTTTTGGACACTAATTCAAACGTTAATTGGGATGCTAATTGGGATGCTAATTATGATGCTAATTGGGAAGATAATTGTGATGCTAATTGGGATGCTAATTGAGACGTTAATTGGAATGCTAATTAGCATCCAAAATAATGCAAACTTTTAAAAAGGACGCTAATTGGGATGCTAATTGGGATGATAATTGGGACGCTAATTGGGACGTTAATTGGGATGCTAATTGGGATGCTAATTAGCGTCCAAAATAGCATCATATTTTAAAAAGGGACGCAAATAATGCCATTAAAAGCGACATCCCATGGAAAAACGCCCACTTTTTCCAAAAAATGATGAAAAATACACTAAAAGTGATAGTGGATGCTAAAAAGGAAGCTAAAAGAGACGCTAATCATAGGTTTTTGTTGTAGTGGGGGGGGAAGGCGGAGAGAGAGAGAGAGATTGGGTTTAATAGATTACATAGAGAGATTGAGAGATTGGGTTTAATAAATTACATAGAGAGATTAAGAGATTGGAGATTATGGAATTAGAGAGAGAGAGAGAGAGAGAGATTTGGGGTTAGTGGTTTAGAGAGAGAGATTGGGTTTAATGGTTTAGAGAGAGAAGGAGAGAGAATGAAAGAGACTGGGGGTTAGGGTTTTCAAGAGGGAGAGAGATATAGATAGAGAGGGAGATTGTGTTGCACTGTAGTTGCAACCCATATTTCATCAATTATACCAACCTTCCAAAACATTATGGCCAATGGGGCAGATAGGGGATTACTTGCCCTAGAAGGCAATAATCAAGCAGCAATAGATGTAGAAATCGACAAACTCACGGATAATGAAGAAATCGACAACCCTGTCGACCTACAATTGGAAGTCGAAAACCCCATACCGACAAGTCATTTTCCAACCACCCCTCTAACTCCAGACCGTTCACCATCATCACCACCTCCATCACCATCACCGGCACCAGAGTCTCCTCATAATCTAGAAACACCATCTTCACCACCATTGGAAGCACAAACAGTCACAAACCCCAGTCAGGAAACCTAGCAAGCCAACCCTACCACAGTAGAAGTTCAGTCGACTGAGAATCCACTGATTGAAGAACATCAAACCCCATAGCAGCAGCTAGCATTAGTACCAACAGGATCAAAAGTGATCCATAAGTCCAAACATAAGAGCAAAAGAAAATAAAAGAAGAAAAAAGAACAACAACAGAAACAACAAACACCGACAACTATCCACCTGCATCAACTAAGATCGACTTCCGTAGTCAAGACACCAAAGCTAAGAGATGGAGAGTTGGACTGACTCTTGGGAGCACTCACCAAAGAATCATCAGCAAGAAATCAAACAAGACAAGAACGAATTGAAAAAATGAAGACAGAACAAGTTGAATTCCTAACTAAATGCAGGACTTTAACACAGACAATCATACGAGGACCATTAGAGACCGACATCGACAAACCTATGGAGAAAGCATACCAGTTATTTGAGAATGTCATGTCGAACCTCCAGGCACAGCTACAGACCAAGAGAGAAGAGAAAAAAGAAGAAACATCTATGATATTAAAACAACAGTACATAGCATTTTCAGAAGCACATAAAGTACTACAAGAACATCTAGAGGAGTCAGCTATTACAAAAGAAGTATTGCACAGTTGGTACACCTATTATGGCCAAGTATTTCAACAGGCTCAAGAAAATCATGAACACATCAAGACACTGGAGACTCGACAAGGTCTGGATGAAGTAATGAGGAGCACAATACAAGAGCAAATTGTGTTGGAAATAACAAAACTAGAGAAGCTAGAAAGACAAGCTCATCAGTGGGTAAACCAGGCTCTTTCCAGCATCGACAAACTGGACACAATCTATCCACAGATGAAACTACTGATGGACACAACAGATGAAAAAGTCCCAACTTTTGGGGCCCGACATGATTACTATTGTAGAACTCTCAATTTAGGAGAAATTAACGACTTTATCTAGCATTACAACATTGACCATAGACATCCAGAGAGCTCTCCACAGTTGGGCGGATTTTTAGCACCAACTGGCCATTTCAGCAAAATCCATAGTCGAAGTATGTGTACAAAGAAAAACATCTATTATACTGCACAGCCCATGAAGACAGAAAAGAAGAAAGCAAGCTACTTGAGACAAAGTTTTGTACCTCCCTTGTTTCTTCGGGACGAAGAAAGATTTTGTTCCTGCGGGAGATGTTGGAGGAGCTAGTTGATGAACCGATTAGACTAGTCAACCAACTAATCGAAGATTAGGTCAGCCTCCAAAGGTCGTGTCGGTTGACTGAATCGACAAGTAGTTTACTCATAACCATTTTGTAATCATATATAATAAGTTGTTGAGCCAGTTAAGAACTTGGTTCAGTTTTGTATATGTATGGATCCTCATGTGATTCTATAATATAATATGTTATTCTACTATCAATTCTTGTCTCTTGCCTCTGTATGCCTATATGATTCTTTATGTGTATTATTGGTAACCTTATGTGATCCGTGAGATTAAAACAGATTGCATGTTAGGGTGTATACAAAAACACAATGACAGTTAGGGGTTTTATGAAAGAGAGATAAACACAAAGATTGGGGCTAAGTAGTTTACAGATAGTGAGAGGGAGGGAGATTTGAAGTTAGGCATTTAGAGAGAGATATGGATTAGGGGTTAGAGGTTTAGATAGAGAGAGAGAGAAAGAGAGAGAGAAAGAGAGATATTGGGGTTAGGGACAGGGAGAGAGAGAGAGAGAGATTTGAGGTTAGGGGTTTAGAGATAGAGATTGGAGGATAGGGGTTTAGATAGAGTGAGAGATTGGTGGTTAGGGGTTTAGATATAGAGAGATTGAGGAGGAATGGTTTATATATTATAGTTAGAGATAGGGATATATATATATATATATAGAGAGAGAGAGAGAGAGAGAGAGAGAGAGAGAGAGATGATGGTTGGGGGTTAGGGGATTAAAGAGAGATAAAGAGCATGGTTGAGGGTTAAGGGTTTAGAGAGAGAAAGAGAGAGAGAGAGAGAGAGAGAGGGTGTGAGATAAAGAGAATGAGAAAGGGGGTGGGGATATATAGAGTAAGGGATATATCAAGAGAGGGTGGGAGAAAGAAATGAAATACAATAATGAAAAAATTATATAAGAATGCATGCACTACTAACATGGATACATTAGCTACTGCATGCACTAATGATGTGCACATGCTAGTTACATGGACACACTCATAAATTTTTTTTTTTTTGGATTTCTTGTCTTTTTTTCATTTCCATGTTTGATGAGCTGGCATGTTTGGTTTTAGGTTGATTTCCAAAGCTTAAGGCCCATACTGCATTATAGGAAAAAACATCATTTTTTGTAACTTCATGTTTTCGACCTTGATTTTGTATATGCTTAACTTGTCCACCACTAATGAAACTACACACACTTATAGAACTATGTGTGCAGATTCCATTTATGTATATTCTGATTAAATTTGTTAGTGTTTTATATTTTTTATTCTTTTTTATTTACACTCATGGTAGATTGATATAAAACATAAGTCATGTATTTCAGCTATAAATTTTGACTGGATCACCTATTTCAGAAACAAAAAAGAACCCAAACAAGTATACTCGAAGACCTATGCATTAGAAAAAAAGTAGATTGATTATGTTAAGACCGTGATAGGCCCCAAGGGGTAGCATTGTTGGTTGGTGCTTCCGAGTCCAAGGCCAAAGTGGTCGAGGTTGGGTTCAATTCTCTAGGTCCTTCAAGGTGAAGCTCCCAAACCTAGAGCTGATAGGGTGAGGCTCCTTCAGAAGGGCCTCTTAAGAAATATTATCATGGATGCAGAAATCCCTCTATCTTCCAGGGTTGTAACCACATGAAAAAATGTTAAGACCATGATAGTGGGGCCTAAATCTCAACCTTGTCATTTTAGGGCTTTGTTGGCTTACTTAATTTTTAAAAAATATAAAATTAACTTTGTTTTTTTTTAAATAGTGCTACATAAGAACCACATGTTATCTACAACTCTACATAATTTTTTTCACAAAATTGGACAATTTACATACTAAACCATGGGCCTAATGCAAAACATATCAATCTTAGAAGAGCACCATTTTTTGGAAGTTTACCTATTTTCAATAAATAAAAGTTATATATACTGAAAGGTGATCCAATTGTCTATTATTCATCTTTTTATAGCGTATTTTAAAAAGTTGTGTAGGTACGTCTAATAATTCATTTTAATAATCGGATTTATGCTTTTCCAAAAATTTATTGCAACTAAGGCATCATAAGTGAGTATCATTATCTTGCATAGAGCCATACACTTACATGACAAAGAAATTTCTATCAAATTCTTATTATATTTATTGTTAGAAAGAGTCTATTTACATGACAAACAAAGTTACCAAGAAATAAAAAAATGCATTTATATTGAAAAATCACTCTTAAATGATACATTGAGATTAACACTAAAACAATGATGAAGTAAATTGCACTTGGAGGGCTTGTCTATCAAATTCATGTGTCCATTGATCACTCTTGAAGTAGATCAGAACAATACAAGAATAATGGACAGAGAAAGTGGTCACGGGTATCATTAGCAAATCTTTCTTTACCCACTTTGCAATCGGTACTTCAAGGAGTACAGAAAAGGGACATGATGTTAAAGATCACGGGAGAAAGTGGTCACGGGTATCATTAGCGAAAGGGAGAAAGTAATGCATTATGCACAGATAAATATCACGGGAGAAAGTAGTCACAAGAGAAAGATTTTGTTCCTGGGGAAGATGTTGGAGGAGCTATTCGGTGAACCGACTAGACTAGTTAGTCAACTGAATAATCAGAGATTAGGTCGGCCTCCAAAGGTCGTGTCGGTTGACCGAACTGACAAGTAGTTACTCATAACCGTTTTGTAATCATATATAATAATTTGTTGAGCCAGTTAAGAACTTGGTTCAATTTTGTATATGTATGGACCCTCATGTGATTCTATAATATAATATGTTATTCTACTATCTATTCTTGTCTCTTTTCTTTGTATGTCTATATGATTCTTTATTATATTATTCGTAACCTTATGTGATCCCTGAGGTTACAACAGATTGCATGTTAGGGTGCATACAAAAACACATTGAGAGTTAGGGGTTTTGTGAAAGAGAGAGATAAACACAAAGATTGGGGATTAGTAGTTTACAGATACTGAGAGGGAGGGAGATTTGAAGTTAGGCATTTAGAGAGAGATAGAGATTAGGGGTTAGAGGTTTAGAGAGATAGAGATAGAGATATTTGGGTTAGGGAGAGAGAGAGAGAGAGAGAGAGATTCGAGGTTAGGGGTTTAGAGATAGAGATTGGAGGATAGGGGTTTAGATAGAGTGAGAGATTGGGGGTTAGGGATTTAGATAAAGAGAGATTGGGGATGAAAGGTTTATATATTATAGTTAGAGATAGGGATATATATATATATATAGAGAGAGAGAGAGAGAGAGAGAGAGAGAGAGAGAGAGAGAGATGATGGTTGGGGGTTAGGGGATTAAAGAGAGATAAAGAGCATGGTTGGGGGTCAAGGGTTTGGAGAGAGAGAGAGTCAAGGAAACATATTGGGTTAGAGATATAGAGAGAGGATTACGGATTTAGAGAGAGAGATATTGGGGTTTGGTGGTTGAGAGAGAGAGAAAGAGAGAGATATTTTGGGTTAGGGGTTTAGACAGAGGGACTTAAGGGTATGGGTTTAGAGATAGATAGTAATTTGGGTTTAGGAGTTTTGAGAGAGAAATTAGGGTTTATCATTATATATGTACAAAGAGAGAGAGAGAGGGAGAGTGATTGGAGGGTACAATTTTAGAGAGAGAGAGATATTAGGGGTTAGGATTTTAAAGATAGAGAGATTGGGGGTTAGGATTTTAAAGATAGAGAGATTGGGGGTTAGGGGTTTAGAGAGAGAGAGAGATTGGGGGATTAGGGATATGGGGAGAGAGATAGAGAATGAGATAGGGGTGGGGATATATAGAGTAAGGGATATATCAAGAGAGGGTGGGAGAAAGAAATGAAATACAATAATGAAAAAATTATATAAGAACACGTGCATGCTATTAACATTCATACACTACTAACATGCATGCACTAATGATGTGCACACGCTAGTTACATGGACACACTTATAAATTTAGTTTTTTTTTTTTTTTTTTCCATGTTTGATGAGCTGGCATGTTTGGTTTTAGGTTGATTTCCAAAGCTTAAGGCCCATACTGCATTATAGGAAAACACATCATTTTTTGTAACTTTATGTTTTCAACCTTGATTTCGTATATGCTTAAGTTGTCCACCACTAATGAAACTACACACACTTATAGAACTATGTGTGCAGATTCCATATATGTATATTCTGAATAAATTTGTTATTGTTTTATATTTTTTATTCTTTTTTATTTACACTCATGGTGTATTGATATAAAACATAGGTCATGTATTTCAGCTATAAATTTTGACTGGATCACCTATTTCAAAAACAAAAAAGAACCCAAACAAGTATACTGGAAGACCTATGCATTAAAAAAAAGTAGATTGATTATGTTAAGACCATGATAGGCCCAAATGGGTAGCTTTGTTGGTTGCTGCTTTCGATTCCAAGGCCAAAGTGGTCGAGGTTGGGTTCAATTCTCTAGGTCCTTCAAGGTTAGGCTCCCAAACCTAGAGCCTATAGGACGGGGTCCTTCAAAAGGGCCTCTTAAGAATTATTATCATGGATGTAGAAATCCCTCTATGTTTCAGGGCTGTAACCACATGAAAAAATGTTAAGACCATGATAGTGGGGCCTAACGCTTAACCTTGTCATTTTAGGGCTTTGTTGGCTTACTTAGTTTTTAAAAAATATAAAATTAACTTTAATTTTTTTTTTTAAAAATAGCGCTACACAAGAACCACATGTTATCTACAACTATACATATTTTTTTTCACAAAATTGGACAATTTACATGTTAAACCATGGGCCTAATGCAAAACATATCAATTTTAGAAGAGCACCATTTTTTGGAAGTTTACCTATTTTCAATAAATAAAAGTCGTATATGGTGAAAGGTGATCCAATTGCCTATTATTCATCTTTTTATAGCATATTTTAAAAATTTGTGTAGGTACGTCTAATAATTCATTTTAATAATTGGATTTATGTTTTTCCAAAAATTCATTGCAACTAAAACATTATAAGTGGATTTCATTAACTTGCATCGACCCATACACTTACATGACAAAGAACTTTCTATCAAATTCTTATTATATTTATTGTTGGAAAGAGAATCAATTTACATGACAAAGAAAGTTTTGAAAAAATAAAAAAAGCATTTATATTGGAAAATCACTCTTAAATGATACATTGAGATTAACACTAAAACAATGATAAAAGTAAATTACACTTGGAGGGCTTCGTGTATCAAATTGGTGTGTCCATTGATCACTATTGAAGTAGATCAAGATCATAAGGAGGAAGTAGGTTACCCACTTGATTGGACTTGGTCTAAATCATTCCACCATGAATTTTGTTCATACATATGGTTCATCTTTGTCACAACAGCGTCACCTTAAATATCAATTTTCTTGTCTCCCTTATCCATTTAGAGTTTTTCTCTCCCTTATCCATTTAGTGTTTTTCCAATAGAGAAAGAACAATACAATAATGCACGGACAAAGTGGTCACGGGTATCACTAGCGAATCTTTGTTTACCTACTTTGCAATCGGTGATTCAAGGAGTACTGAAAAGGGATGTGGTGTTAAAGATCGTATGTTGCAAATGTTATCATAAAATTCAGTTACTTATATCATCTAAAACATTTAAAAATCAATTATAATAAATTGAATTAAAACAACTGAAAATATATTTTACCATTTTCATTTCATATTCATAAAAAAATTTTACCAGTGTTATTTTCAAACATTTAAAAATAAAATCAATCAAATTATTTAGTTCAAAATTTTCAATTTCTAACCAAAATAAATAAATAAATTTATTATAAAACATGATAAATATTTGTCATAACTAAAAACATTGCAATAAATGAAAAAGAGTCATTATGTAGGGTAAGAGGATCATTGTATCTTTCTTAAAATGTTAAAAGATCAGCTATCAAAATTGAACTTTTCCAGTTAGAGTTCTTTTTGTCAAATAAAGTAATGAAAGGAAATATTTAGAAATTCAACCACCGTAATTAAAAGTTAAGCGGCAAGTGAATATTAATAAGTGTAGTTAGCCACAAGTTAAGTGGCTCCTGATGGTAGTTAAACAAATACTAAACTTAAAACTAATTACCATTATAAATGTACATTTAAAGTAAACATAAAAGAAAAAAGAAAATTATAAATCAAATATTATTTAATAGAAAAACAAAAAACAGATATGAAAGTATAAAACTTTAGTGAATTATAAATTTATAAATAATTAAATAGGAATTCTTAAGTGAAGCTTATTCAAATATTCATTTAAACATAACAAGATACCTTCACCATGAAATAAATCTCTATTACACACTTGTTATATTACACTTAATCTTGTTGATCTATTTATTTTTATCTCATAAAATTCTTAAAACAAATTTTAATAAATGTTAATTTAACCCAACTTTAACATTTTCGCACATATTCCAGAAAATAATAGTGAATACATGTCGTCAATTACAACATTTCCGAGAGCTAAGAGAGTAGATTCCTCTCAGCCGCAGAGACCATGCATTGTTACGATAATAAACATGGTTAAAACTAAGATCCTAAAGTTGAATCTGAATTTGTGCTATGACTAAAAGAATTAATTTGAACTAACATCACGAAAGTCCATTGTTCTATTATATATTTAATTTAGTATCGCATACTGTCCGAAAATATGGAAACAAAGCAAAACAAGTTGAATAATATTCAAAAGTTTGCTATACAGAAATCATCTTCATTACTTGCTCTAGTCAATAACATGCAAATCAGTAACTTCACTACTTGCTATAACCAACAACTTCACTACTTGCTATAACCAACAGCATATACAAAATTACTCGAAATCATCATGAAATGAATCTCCACTACACACTTCACTACTTGCTAAACCATAAAATGAATCTCCACTACACACTTGTCATACTAGAGTTAATCTTGTTGATAGGCTTCTTTTTGTTTAGTAAAGTCTTAAAACAAATTTAAATGAATTTTTATTTGACCAGGTTTTAACAAATTCTTAAATATTTCAAAAAATATACTAAAAACATGTAATCAATTACAACATTTTGGAGCTAAGAGAGGAGATTTCCTCACAGCCGCAGAGACGATGCATACAGAGCAAAATAAGTTGAATAATATTCAAAAGTTTGCTATACAGAAATCATCTTCAATACTTGCTATAGTCAATAACATGCAAATCAGTAACTTCACTACTTGCTATAGCCAACAGCATATACAAAATTACTAGAAATCTCCTAATATCCTATACTAGTAATAGTAACGAAATCATTTGGAAAGACAAAAACTAGACTACTTATCATGTATTACTGAGAGTATTGAGCAGATGGTTTGCACGATTGTGAGCAACAGTAAGATAATAGCCCCAGCGAGAGCTAGAGCTTTCCAGGGCGTTGAGAAATGCTCGTTCACAAGCTGAGCAAACCAACGATATTTTTTATTTTCGTAGTAAGCATTGACATCTTGCTTGAGATGCTTGAAGGGATCTTTCTCGCTATCGGTGGTGACTCCCTTGCATATACCGTTGAAGAGCTCGGCAACCTCTGTGTCACTCCCAATGTAGTTTGTAATGATCTTCTGTCTTCTGAGCAATGCCACGTCCTCTGCTGAGTCGATTAAGCCGTCCATAAGATACACGTAACACGAAACGATATTGGATTCAGATGGCTTGCACATTTCAAAAGCTATTAGGTTACGCAATAATGTCTCTGTGTAGTCATCTATTGTGATTTGAGGAAGATAAAGTGTATTCCCCTCTAAGTGAGTATGTTTATGGTCGATGTCGCAGTGTCTAAAGTGGATCCCGGCCTTCCTTAAATCTACCGCACGATGGATGATTTCGAGCGGTGCACCTTCCTCAAGACTGTTTGTCGCCTCATGACCACTCGGGAGAAGTGTAGGCGATGCATCCTCTTCACTGGTTGACCCCTCGCCAATCTGGGAAAGCCCAATCCAGCTATGGAAGAGATCCAAAAGGTGATGAGCTTCTAGATCTCGTTGCAATTGTCGCTCCTCCAGAAATTTACAAACGAAAGGGCATACCTTGCACCATAATTTCCGACATAACTCTAAAAGTTGTTTGCGGACATTACTGGACTGATTCTCCAACTCTAGTATCTTGTGGAAAACGATAAAGGGGATTTGATTTTCGAGCTTCAAAATGTCTTTCTCTATATCCATTCCAGTATACTCAATCTTATCATTATCAAAAACAGGCTCATAGCAAGAGCTGCGGGCTCCGCCACGCAAACTATGCAATATTTCTAGAAAGAAGCAACCATCTAAACTTAGCATCAGAGCGAGGGTCTCTCCATCGCACATGATTTTTTCGTCGTAGCTGGCCCTGATTTGCGTCTCAAGTTTCAAGATCTCATCCTTCACAAGATCTGATCTGCTTCTCAAGTTTCTACGCTCCACGGCTCTTCCTTTGTGAGGGTTAATTGGATGAAGTTCTTCACTTCTGTGATGATATGGACCCAATGAAACTCTTTTAGGAACATATTCTTCTCTATTTGACCCTTTCAGAAAATTGGGAACTCTAAATATTGACGGCGGCGATCCGCAATCTTCGGCCGGATTTTCTTGAATATACGTAGTCCATTCGTCTTTGGTGATCCATCCCCGCGGTTGCTGCTGCGAGGTTGCATGAGTAGCAGACATTTTAAAGCTATTCAGTCATAAAGAAGGGAGAATACTTCAAAAGGGGCAGAAAAGCAGAGGTAGTGGTAATTCTTTAAGCCTCTCGGACCTCTCTTAAATAGAACTACCTCTCCTAGTCGTCTACTACTCTGCACAACAGTACGTATGGATGAAACAGCTACTCGTTTAGAGCAGGGGATAAAATTGACGCCCATATGAACGTATTTGGGTTTTTAACCGTGAAATACACCTATATATGAAGTTTCCACGTCAGTTGTGAAGTGTAGTTGGGTTTGCCAGCAGACGGACATAGCCAAAAATTGAACGTTTCTATTTTTTTTATTATGTTAATATAAATTTACATATATATAACAGCCTCTGTTTTTCCTTGCAAGTCCAGAGTGACTGCATCCTGTACGTTACGGCCATTGGCGCGCAGCTGTGCGCTGGCTGTGCTGGCCGGAGTATGTTTTTCCTGGCAAGTCCAGAGTGACTGCATCCTGTAGGTTACGGCCATTGGCCCGCAGCTGTGTGCTGGCTGTGCTGGCCGGAGTACAGCGTCTGTTTTTCCTTGCAAGTCCAGAGTGACTGCATCCTGTAGGTTACGGCCATTGGCGCGCAGCTGTGCGCTGGCTGTGCTGGCCGGAGTATGTTTTTCCTGGCAAGTCCAGAGTGACTGCATCCTGTAGGTTACGGCCATTGGCCCGCAGCTGTGCGCTGGCTGTGCTGGCCGGAGTAAGTGGAAAGTCATTTTCAATTAATGGATATTTTGAGAGTTTTTATTTTTATGTTAATATAAATTTACACATATATATCACAGCCTCTGTCTTTCCTGGCAAGTCGGGAGTTTTTTTTTGACCTGGGAACAGCAACCTCCCAGGGATATATCCAACAGCCCGCAAGTCAGATATACCAGAAACTTGTGATTTAGCAGGGGCCGATACGTCCCGATACCACATCCACGGAGGTGGGCATCTATCCAGGGGTCGTCTACCCTTCTAGCCTTGTCACAACGGGCTATTAAGCATCCCTACCCCCGCCGGTTTTGAACCTGTGACCTCCTCAGAGATAACACAAGCTCTTAACTATTGGGCCCACTCAGGTGCCTTAAGTCGGGAGTTACTGCATCCTGTAGGTTACGGCCAATGGCGCGCAGGTGCGCTGGCTATGCTGACAGGAGTAGGTAGTAAGTCATTTCCATGGATATTGGCTCTTGGAGAATTGAAGTTTCAAGCCAACTATGCAAAATACAACCTGTATGCATCATCTTAAATGCATTATGCATGTCTTTCACAAACTTGTGTGTGCAGGTAGGTTAAACTCTAGCATGGGGAATTGTACATTTGATCTGACAGGAGAAGGTACTAAGTCATTTCCAATTAATGGATATTGGCTGTTGGAGGATTGAAGTTTCAGGCCAACTATGCAAAATACAACCTGTATGCATCATCTTAAATGCATTATGCATGTCTTTCACAAACTTGTGTCGGCAAGTAGGTTAAACTCTAGCATGGGGAATTGTACATTTGATCTGACAGGAGAAGGTACTAAGTCATTTCCAATTAATGGATATTGGCTGTTGGAGAATTGAAGTTTCAAGCCAACTATGCAAAATACAACCTGTATGCATCATCTTAAATGCATTATGCATGTCTTTCACAAACTTGTGCCGGTAGGTAGGTTAAACTTTAACATAGGGAATCGTATATTTGGTGATCTAAAAGGGAGGGTTCCTTTGTTAACAATTACTCCTCCATAATAGGATGGAGTAAACTTTCTACTCGACCATTTGCACCGATCGGAAGACCTGGCTCACTTGAGCTTTCACATCATGCAAATGGTCAGTTAGAAAGTTTACTCCCAATAGGATGATTCTAGGTGCATTTGTTACCAATTACTCCTCCACAATATGATGATTCTCCGTGCATTAATTTTCAATTTTTCTTTAAAATTTAGGATGATTCTCCATGCATTAATTTTCAATTGTTCTTTAAAATTTGTGGAGTAGTGGAGACCTCAAGCTGGAATTTGACGGGCTACAGAACGTTTTTTCCTATTCAAGAAGTATTTGACAGGGAGATTCAAATTTGGACGTCATCATCTATAGCGTTACAAAACTCCATCTTGTCAAATTGACGTTAAATGGCATTACTTACCCGTCATAATTTTTAATGGCTGGTCCTGAGTGTATATATCTTTAGTTGGAACTTGGATGGGGCCAACGCCAAAATTTTTAATTTCTGGTCCTGAGTGTATATATCCTTAGTTGGAACTTGGATGAGGCCAAACGCCAAAACTTTTAATGTCTAGTCCTGAGTGTATATATCCTTAGTTGGAACTTGGATGGGGCCAAAATTAATGTCTGGTCTTAAGTGTATATATCCTTAGTTGGAACTTGGATGAGGCCAAATGCCAATCTTTAATGTCTCGTCCTGAGTGTATATATCGTTAGTTGGAACTTGGATGGGGCCAAACGCCAAAGCTCTTTAATGTCTCCTCCTGAGTGTATATATCGTTAGTTGGAACTTGGATGAGGCCAAATGCCAATCTTTAATGTCTCGTCCTGAGTGTATATATCGTTAGTTGGAACTTGGATGGGGCCAAACGCCAAAGCCCAGGCGGTCGTGGCAGGTGCTGCGTTATATTTCAAGGGCCAATGCTCCACCTTCACACGTGTTTAATTAAATTTTATACAACAATTAAATGATGTTGCAGTTTGCCTATAGTGTAAGTTGTAACTACATGTTAGAATGACAGAGTAGTAGGCCCCAAGACTAAATACCAAATGGTATTCATTAATGGAGCATGAAAAACAGTGAAACTCCATCGGCCTAGCCTGATCCAACCTTTTTCTAATTCATAAATTATTGTTAATTTGTTCTAACTCAGGAGGTTAGGCAGCCGGTAAACTCTATGAGTGTTTCTCGTTCATTGGTAGCCTTGCAAGGCTTAGAATATGCCATCTTGCTCGTCAATGTAGTGGGGTCACACATTCAGAAAAAGTAGCTAGTATTTATCATACTCAAAATTTCTTTTTACCTCTTGCGACTGTGCAGAAGCCTGGATTGTAGAGGAAAGCTAAACCCTGTAGTGATCATCCGACAATGTAGTGTTCTCCATTGCATTATTTTCTAGAAATAAAGTTCTAGAGACATTAATGGATTTCGTTTTCATTTCCACCCATCGTTAAATTGTTTCTAGATGCATTCCACTACTTTCCAAGGCTGGTATTACCTCGGTTGTTTTAATATGTGTTTTCCATTGCATTATTTTCCACATTTGCCGATTTCCCTTAGACTCACCATAATTGTTTAATTAACCTTAAATTTCCATCAAAAATCAATTTTTTTGGAAAGGAAATCAAATCATCTGGAATGGACTGCAAGCATATGCAATTCGATCGAGGAGCAATTCATATCTGTGCAACATTTTTGTTCAGCTTGTTTTTCGATTATGAAGGCAATGTTGTAAAAAAAATGTTTTAATGCCGAATTTATATTTTATTTTTAACTGAAATGGTAAATAAAATTGCAGATAAAGATATACGTCATCAGATTTAATATATCCAGTATCTAATTTAATATATCCAGTATCTGGGTCCTTATTCATTATCTTCGCAAAGTCACCATTAACTTCTCAGGATCGCCTCTTTATGTTTGAGTACCTTATAAATAAATAGTACTATGTGGGCTGGGTGAGATAAACAAATTGACATTAATGAAGTTTTATAAAACTTAAAATGACAGGTAGATCAAATGTGTAACAGTCATTAAATTTTGACTTGACAGGCTCTTAAAATTTGAAATTCCAGGCTTGAGTGGGGTAACAATGTCCTCTATGTGACCTGCATGATTTCCTGGTTTAAGGTGTGGGTTTGCAACCGGTTCTAAACCCTGGCTTTCTCTCTGATATTGCAAAGGTTCGATGCAGATTAGTGGTCCTTCAGAGATGTTTAAAGGTTTTTTCTCCCGGTATTATCCCTACAAAACATTTTCGAAAATTTTCCTTTGTTAATCATATTCTTCCTTAGTGGTTCTAACATATATTTTTATTAGCAAGCCTTTGGGGTCCCTATCAACTTCCAGTCGAATGGCTAAAAAGAAGCACTGGTAAGCAATACGTCCATATATGCCTCATTCTTTAGCTAGCTCAATGAAAAATTCACGGGAGTTGATGGTTGCTACTCAAAGTCCGTGATGCACTGTATGGAATAGTATTCCAAGCAATTTACTGACCAGGTAGGAAAACTTATCCAAACAACTAGGGTTTTCTTCTCTTTGGACTTGATGATCCTTGACCAAAATGGTTGTGATTACATGTCTTCCCAGGCGGTGGATAAGTTTAAGGAACTTTTATTTATGAGTCATGTTCTTTTATGGTAGAAAGGATTTATACCAGATTCCCACCCACCTAGTAGATTTTTATTCTTAAAAGTAAAGTGTAATTAAGATTCTTGTTTTTAAAAACGCACTACACACTCGCTTGAGGGCTAAATAGAGCTTGGGACACTGGACTCATAGACAGTTTTAGTATACAATATTTTAAATTTTTTTTATATTGTTTTTCTTCTGTACATGGTAGGTTTTTTTCATTTCTTCTTCGAGAGTAGATAGCTTTCCCTATTCTTGTTCCTCAGATTAGGGTAAACTAGCACATGCTTGCCTACTAGTAGATTAAATATTTTTTATAAAACCTATGAACTGTAATACGTATTATTTATAAAACCTATAAACTGTAATTATAATGATTTATATGTGCCAATAAACTGAGTTAAACCCATGCTACTATTTTCTTCCTATTTCTTTTTAATCATATATTGTTTATATGTCAAGGAAATCTTGGTCGTACTAACTAGGAAAGAGAGTTTTTGGTCATTCTTCTTTTCTGTTGTATGTGGACTCTTTCTAAAACAAAGTGGATACTAATGCACTAGTGGTTAAAAGTGGATAGTAATGCACTTTTGGTTAAAAGTGTATAGTAATCATAGCAACCATAAATGAAAAAAAGAGCAAACTTGGCCAACATTCCCTATTCTGAAAAAATGAGGATTTGGGTGAAAAAAATTCCCTATTATGTGTTACATTAGTGCTTATGCGAACGAGCCTAATGCCACTGGTGCTGGGGGAATCACACTTGCTTTAGTATGCTGTTGTGCTGGTTACCTACTTTTCCCGTCAACAAGCAACCCATATTATTCTTTAATATGAACCCAGTGCAGGGACCTAACCTGCCTTACACTAGTTACACTTTATTTAATATCTTCATGGCTGCTACTGCACCAATATTACCTAATATTAGCCAGTTGGAATTAAACAACTTATCCCCAGCCAGTTGGAATTAAACAACTTATCCCCAGACACTTCTTACCCTGTGACACTTCTTACCCTGTGGTTCTAGTTGAAACTCTGCAATTCATCAATGAAACATTGAGATTTAATTCCATTGGGTAAGAAGGATTTTTTTTCTCTATAAATAGAAATACTTTTGGGTATTATTTGTAGGTTTTGCAACTCTCATATATGAATCCGGTGGAGTTTCAACATCAAAAAGTCTTTAACACAAGTTTGAAATAAATACACCAGCTAGTAGATTGTTGACAAAGTTTACATGATCAATGATATAGACTTAACTTCAGAAATCAAATGAAGTTCCTATGTTTTAGAAGGAAATTTTCCTTTGGTGGATTGAACTGTACTTATACACCTAGACATGTTGAATCATTGAGTTCAATTTAGATATTGGTGGAGAATGCAAATGCAGCAATGTAATAAATCCAAATAGTTTCTTTGCAATATTAAAATCGTGTTAATGGATGAAAGGTACAGTTTTTTAATTAAAAGTCCTAAGCATGGTTCTAGAAACAAAACCATCATTTTTTTTAACCCCGTGGGTAAGGGTACCGATCAAATTTAACCCCCCTGGTTTAGAGAAAGTTATTTAACTAAGATATATACATATAGTCTTTGAACCGGGTTAAAATTATTATACCATGCATCAATACCATATCATAGCCCTTCTTAGAAACCATCAGTATCACTCCGTATATGTTTGATTCAAATCATAGCCTCCTTGGAAACCACGAGTATCAATCCGTATATGTTTGATCTACACATCATAGCCTCCTTGGAAACGACATTCCGTATATTGGTTGCCCGTGCTAAGAGGACTCGGTAAGTATCCAGTAAAGATTATACGGAGAATCGAGATGTATGTGTCATGATCAGATACCAGATGATCGCCACCTATAAACCTTTTTTTCATTAAGAAAAAAAAAGAGGGGAATTAGAAAAAAGTGAAGTAACTACCGACATGATGATATGCAATAATAATCCATTACATTATTGGGGTTAGGATGGTATTCATCTAGGACAACCAATAGGACAACCAATATATACTCGGCATTGACAGGCCTGGAATTTCAAATTTCCAGTGCATGTCATCTGAAAATTTGGTGACGTTTTCGAGTTTTTGGTGCCTGTCCTTTTACGTCCCAGGCAATTTGGTGCCTGTCAAATATTTTTTTATGCCTATCAAATATATTTTTATGTTATACTTAAGTGTAATTAAAATATTTGCATAAAAATTTACTACTCTCAAAATATGCAACAACACAAGAAGCAAATTTTATCCTAGGGATCCTACTCTCAAAATATGACATCATTGGTTTCTAATGAGGGAGATCGAACGACACCATTAAATTCCCAATCTGGGGCAATCATTTTTGCCTTAATATCCTAGGGATCATAAAGTTCTGAACTCAACTGCAGCTTTACTATATAATAATAATACTGCTTCTATGCTGCTGCAGCAACATCCAAGCCCAGAGATCGCCGAAGCTCCAAACTCTGGTTCTAAGAAAAGGGGGCGAGAAAGTAAACCCTAATAAACAGTAAGTGGCATACACCATTAAATTCCCAATCTGGGGCAATCATTTTTGCCTTAATATCCTAGGGATCATAAAGTTCTGAACTCAACTGCAGCTTTACTATATAATAATAATACT
>LPNX010373551.1:122690-156592 GCA_001517045.1 Pseudotsuga menziesii
AATCTCGAACAAGTATTCCATCAAATCACTATTAAAATTTATGACGGGAGGTTTAATTCTGTAGACGTCAAATAGACGGTTTCAATATTTTTATGCCCGTCATTGTTGACGTTTTAATTTTCTGATTGGCTGTCAAATACGTTCCAAAACACAAAAAACGTCCTACAGACCGTCAAATTCCAGGCCTCCGGCAACAGAGTGTTTAAAGCTGCTGCGGAGGCTCTGACGTACTTGAACTCGAACTCTCCATATTCGGGAAAAGCTTTTCGACATGACCATGCATGGCATATACGAAGAGCGCTATCCATATCACGCATGGCATCGTGAGGTTTAGCAGCTAGTAACATCAAATTCAATGTGAATCGGATGCTGATGGAAGACCATTACTGTTAGCATTGATGGCATATACCAATTTGAAAGACCAATACTGTTAGCATTGATGCTGATGGAAGACCAATGCTGTTAGCATTGATGGCATACCAATTTGCAATTTGAAAATCTAGAATTTGGATTTTGAATTTTTATACCCGTCCAGCTTGGATTAGGGATCTTTGTTCAATTTAGCAATTCCATGCGCTTTGTTCCAAAATACAACTGCGAATGAAAATATTGCTTTGCCATTTCGGCTCCACAGTTAGCATTACAGTAGGTCACTGTCAGTTCATGGAAATATCAGCAGTTATTCTGAGATGCCAACCCTTGAGAAGAAAAAGTGTCGCAAAGATTAATATTTTAATAATATGGCCTGTTCATAAGAAATATTAATATTTTAGTTTTTCATTGCATGTCCTTTTGAGAAATACAAGAGAATGAAAAAGAAGGTAGGAATAAAAAAATATTTATAGTTCTTGTAGGGAACACTTGAATTTTGAGACTGCAAACTTATTGAGATTTGCTATTAGAATTTATTAATTTATATTTAAATTATTAATATAAAGTTATAATAGTTTATAAAAATATAAAAACCATTTTTAATTGTGTGAATTTGGGGTTACTAATGCATAATATTATGGGAGTAAATTGTTGTGGAGTCATTTATGCATTATTATTGTGCTCACAAATTGTTGTAGTATGATTAAATAATTTTGGTTGTTGTGGTATGATCAAATAATTTTGATAGAGAAGAAGTAAGATTATAAGGAGGGTAGATAAGTTATTGCTATAAGCTTTCGTTAATGACTTATAAATAATCTTATGTATTACCTTGCAAACAAATTTTATAGTTAGAATGTCTAATCAAAGCTGAGCAAACTTTTATGTTCATATGATTTATATAATGAATTTAACAATTTTAATGAAATTCAAGTGATAAATCATTACATAAATTTTGTTTGTTATCATTTTAGTAGCTATCTAAAATTTTAGAGTGATTTGTAGTTGGTTATCATGTTTGAGGAATTTGATTTTAAAGTTATTTGAAGCTAGGTAAGATTAATTTTGGAACCAATTATTTTTGCAAATAGAATAAAGTGAGCTGGAGTACCTTAAATGATCAATTATCTTATGCAAATATGTAGAATTTCTAAATCACCTAGAAGAAATTTCCATAGTTTTTATAATAAGTGTTGCCTCAAAGGTTATTAGTAACCCAAAAGAAACACCTAGTAGTAAAAGTAGTTGATGTGCACTAATTGTGATGCAATTGTACAAGTTGGGCTTGGATGGCATCATTAGGGGTTGTGTCATGGAGCGACCATGTGTAGGAGGTCAACATGTAGGGAAGGCCATTGATTGGAAAGCTTTATAGATAAATTTGTGGTGACCCAGGCAAAGATGTAAAGTATTACATGAAAGCTTGTGATGTTTGTCAAAGGATAAAAAAGTCTTCCAAGTGGCATGATGAATTACCATTTTGGTTAGTGATAGCATTTCAATCATTCAAGAAATGGTTTGTGGATTTTGTTGACCCAATTAACCTTCCAACTCAACATTCCAATGCTTGATACATTATTACAAGTAATGAGTATTTGACTTGATTGGAAAAAACAAGAGCTCCATGGGATTACAACATAAACACAACAACTTAGGTCTTCCTTGAACATACAATCACAAGCTTTGGTTTCCCACAAAATTTGACATGTCAAGGTACACATTTCATGAACACAACCATCAAAACTTTAATTGATAAGTTCTTAGTTCAACATCATTCTAGGAGTGATGATCATCCATGGGAAAATAAAACTATAAAAAATTCAATATTTTGGAATAAGGATTAACAAAGGTTTATGCAATGAATTACAAAGTCTGGAATGGACCAATATATATCCATCTTAACTCTAGATCTACCAAGTGTCAAGAGGGATCAAATCCCTTGAAGTGCAAACTTAAGTTAAAAATTTGGGGCAAAGTTTTCACCTCAAGGGATTGGATTGATCTCAACACTTGGTAGATCTGGAGTTAAGATGGATCTATTGGTTCTATAATACATGCATGTATGACCTTCAATGTATGAATATGATCGTCAATTTTTGGTGAAGAAGATATATGAGAAGTGAAAGGCACACTATTGTGGAATTATGGCATCATTCCAACAAATTATCCATGTAACTACTTCGAATAAGAGTGTTATTGATATTGAATTGGAATATGACAAAATTAGAGTATAAATTATTGGAACATAATATAGGGATCGTTAAAGTCAATATTATTGAAATGCAAGTCATTTGAAACCTCTAATAGATCCCATGCAAGGATATATAAAAGTAAAAATCTCATTTGAATTGACTCAACTAATTTTTTAAAGTTAAAATGAGTAACCTCTAATAGATCCCATGCAAGGATATAGTATATATCTCATTTGAATTGACTCAACTAATTTTTAAAAGTTAAAATGAGTTATATGTGTGGCCATGTCATTATAGTCAAATGTTTTTTCACTTGGATGTTTTAAAGGAATAAAGATGGTTTGTTATTGTATACACACCTATATGTTAATAAATGTTGATGGACACTAATATTCTTAAATCCCCGTGCACTAATAACAAAGGTAATGTATCAGATCATAAATAATGGTCTAATTTGAGGGTGCATGTAATTTTTTTTGTTCACAAGTATGTGTGATTTATATAAGTATGCATTGCATTATTGACAATAAAATAAAAGGCTGATATGTATTTTATGCTAAAAATAGATGTAAGTGCATTTTGGTGAATAATGTTTTTTTACATTTATGCTATGTTTGATATACATGTTCAATAATTGAAATTTTAGAGTTAATTAGGAGTGACAATATAAGGGCTAATTTTCTTTTTAAATTTATCAATAAATTATTTCATTGTGCTCATTGATAAAAAAAAAATGAATCTTAAAATCACAATAAAAAAATGAGTCAATTTTTTTTTAGTTTTAATTTGTATTTTATTATATTTTATATACATTTTTATTTTTATTTTTAATGTAAAATATCTCATTTTGAACTCAAAATATTAAGTGCTTACTATGTAGCTTTTGATTTCAAAACAATGTAATATAATGTACACTTATTTTTATTTAGGTTTTTAAGATGGTATTCAGAACTTTATATAGATTATGTTGATAATGGCGATATTTATTATCTTTATTAAATATTAATAAAGTTTAGAGTACAAATATTTTTTTTTATGAAAAATCAATTTGGGGACTTGACCTATAACTTCTTGCTTGTGAATCATAATACTTAACTACTCAAAACAATATGCTTAGCTATGGTGAAAATGAACTTAACAATATCATTATATTTTTTTTTGTAAAAGATGAGGTGACTAAATGTTAATTTTGTCTTATTAAAGATAAAGGGTAAACCATTATGATGTTTTTACTCTTAATCTCTATTGTATTACAAATTTTGAAGATTTGTTCATCTTAATATATGTTGGAATACTCCAACCACTAAATTGGCTATAAAGGTTATTAGCATTGGCCTAATAATATTTATTTTATGCTTTAAACATATAATAATGGAAAATTAGTTTTGATAAGAAAATTAACATTTATACTATGTTCTGAAATATAGTGTAAAGGAATATACATTCGTGTATAGTGTATATACACTAGTGTATACACTAGGTGTATACATACTATACACACTAGGTGTATATACTAGTATATATACCTAATGTATACACTAGTGTCTATAATAGATATATTAATATATAGACTAATGTATATACTAGGTATATACATTAGTGTATAATTTAATATATACACTAATGTATTTACTAGGTGTATACATTAGTGTATTATACACTAGGTATATTAGTAACATCAAATCCACATGTGCCTTTGTAACATCCATTGTCAAGAATCCTAGAGGAAGGTTGAAAGGTTTGTCAATTATCAATGATCCTCAAATTGTCCACTCCAAATCAAATAGCACAACTCTAATTAGAGTTCACCTTTCACCCCAAAAAGCGAACTAAATCTTGACCATTCCTTAGATTTTCACTAATGATCATGATGTCTCCACAAGATTATGTTTTGGTGGAGGTTACTCATTTGTATTTTGAATGATAGATTGTTTTCCATCCATTTCTTATTTTCATGATGGAATAGTTGCAAATGGACCGAATCTTTCCATGCACCAAATTTAATTTCATGACCCACAATCATCCCTTCCTGTGAATATCAGTGAAAAAATTGGAGTTGTAGTTTGGCCAACCTCAATTGATTTCAACTTATTTATTGCTAGTGTATATACTATTATATGCACTAGTGTATATACCTGTGCATACGCTAGTGTATATGCCTGTGCATATGCTAGTGTATATTACTAGTGTATATACCAGTATATACACTAGTGTATATTACTAGTCAAGGATGATTTTAAGGAACCATACTTATTTAAAAGTGTATAAATGTTGGCGAATCTTACCAATTCTTAAAATGCCAACCAGTGTATACACAAGTATACTAAGTATAGATACTAGTGTATATTTAGTATATACACCAATGTATATGTCTTTTATATACACCAGTGTATATACTTAGTACATATATACACTAGTACTAGATATATACATTGGTGTATATACTAGGTATATATACTAGTGTATATACACTGGTGTTAATATATACACCTGCATATATACTACCTAGGTATATGCACTGGTGTATATAGTAGGTATATAAACTAGTGTATATACTAGGTATATACACTGGTTTATATAGCTAGTATATACATTGGTGTATATAACTAGTATATACACCAGTTCCCCCTCCTAACCTTAGACCTCGAGACCCATTTATATTGCACAAAACCTACCTACTCAATATACTAGTGTATATTTAGTATATACACTAGCATATGTACCTAGTATATACACTATTGTATATAGTAGGTATATACACTGGTGTATATATACCTAGTATATACACCACTAGTATATTTAGTATATACACTAGTATATACACCAGTGTATATATACCTATTATACACTAGTGTATATACTAGGTATATATGAAGGTGAATACAAGGTTAGAAGGTGATGTCAAAGGAAAATTTATATTGTCATTGTTAAAAGTTGAAAGTGACAACTTCAATGTTTTTTTATTTAGTTCGCCCAAAAGTGTAAATTAACCATTGAAACATGTTGATGCTATATGAAATATACACGATGTTCAAAAGTCTTTTTTTACCATCTAAAATTAGTCCTAAAGGTCCCCAAAGGCATGGAAAATAATGTTGAAAATGTTGCATAATGGGTCCATTTTAAATCTCATTCACATGTTTTTGAGTCCCATACACTAGTTATATACATAAATACACTTGTATATACCAGTATATACACTAGCGTATATACCAATATGTACACTAGTACTAGTATATATACACAAGTGTATATACTAATATATGCACTAGTGTATATATCGTTATACACTACATTAGCAATATACACAAGTGTATATACCAGTATATGCACTAGTGTATACTAGGTATATACACTGGTATATATATACATTGATGTATATATATTGTAGTATATATACACTAGTGTATATATACTACAATATATATATATACATAGTACACACACCTGTATATATATCTAGGACAATTTATTTTATCTAGTCCTAGTATATATACTAGGTATATACCCTAGATTATTAAGTTCATTTTCACCATATATTGTTTTGGTAGTTACGTATTATGATTCACAAGCAAGAAATTATGGGTCAAGTCCCCAAATTAATTCTTCATTAAAAAAATTGTATTCTAAACTTTATTGGTATTTAATAAAGCTAATAAATATCATCATTATGAACATAATATATATAAAGTTTTATATACCATCTTAAAAACCTCAATAAAATTTAAGTGTATATTATATTACATTGTTTTGATATCAAAAGCTACATTGTAAGCCCTTAATATTTTTATTTCAAAATGAGATATTTTATATTAAAAAATAAAATAAAAATGTAATATAAAATATAATAAAATACAAATTAAAACTAAAAATAATTGACTAAGTTTTTTTTAGTGTAGTTCTATGATTAACTTTTTACCAATAGGTATAATGAAATAATTTATTGATAAATTTAAATAGAAAATAAGCCCTTATATTGTAACTCCTATTTAGCTCTAAAATTTCAATTGTTGAACATGTATATCAAACATAGCATAAATGTAAAAAAACATTTTTCACCAAAACACACTTACATCTATTTTTAACATAAAATACCTATCAACGTTTTATTTTATTGTCAATAATGCAATGCATACTTATATAAATCACACATACTTGTGAATCAAAAAATTACATGCATCCTCAAATTAGATCATTATTTTAATATGATGCATTGCATTTGTTATGAGTGCATGAGGTTTTAAGATTGTTAGTGTCCATCAACATTTATTAACAAATAGGTATGTATACAATAACAAACCATATTTACTCCTTTAAAACATCTAGGTGAAAGAACATTTGACTATAGTGACATGGCCACACATATAAGTCATTTTAACTTTAAAAATTTAGTTGAGTCAATTCAAATGAGATGTTTACCTTTATCTATCATTGCATGGGATCTATTAGAGGTTTCAAATGACTTGCAATTGAATAGTATTGAATTTAATGATCCCTATAGTATGTTCCAATAATTTATACTCTAGTTTTATCATATTCCATTTTAATATCAATAACACTCTAATTTGAAGTAGTTGCATGGATAATTTGTTGGAATGGTACCATAATTCCACAATAGTTTGGCTTTCACTTCTCATTTATCTTATTTGCCAAAAAAGATGGTCATATGCATACATCGAAGGTCACACGTGCATGTATTATAAAACCAATAGATCCATCTTAACTCCGGATCTACTAAGTGTTGAGATCAATCCAATCCCTTGAGGTGAAAACGTTTCCTCAAATTTTTAACTTAAGTTTGCACTTCAAGGGATTTGATCCCTTTTGACACTTGGTAGATCTAGAGTTATTATGGATAGATATTGGTCCATTCCAAACTTTGTAATTTGCTGCACAAACCTTGTTAATCCTTGTTCCAAAATAATGAATTCCTTATAGTTTCATTTTCCTATGGGTGATCAGCGCTACTAGTATGATGTCGAACTAAGAACTTATCAATTAAGGTTTTGATAGTTGTGTTCATGAAATGTGTACCTTTAAATGTCAAATTTTGTGGGGAACCAAAGCTTGTGATGGTATGTTCAAGGAAGACCTAAGTTGTTGTGTTTATGTTGTAATCCCATGGAGCTCTTATTTTTTCCAATCAAGTCAAATACTCATTACTTGTAATAATCTATCAAGCATTGGAATGTTGATTTGGAAGGTTAATTGGGTCAACAAAATCCACAAACCATTTCTTGAATGATTGAACTTCTATCACTAACCAAAATGGTAACTCATCATGCCACCTGGAAGGCTTTTTTATCCTTTGACAAACATCACAAGCTTTCATGTAATACTTTACATCTTTGCATCGGTCACCATAAATTTATCTATAAAGCTTTCCAATCGATGGCCTTCCCTACATGTTGACCTCCTACACATGGTATCTCCATGACACAACCCCTAATGATGCCATCCAAGCCCAACTTGTACAATTGCATCACAATTAGTGCATATTCAACTACTTTTGCTACTAGGTGTTTCTTTTGGGTTACTAATAGCCTTTTGAGGCAACACTTAATATAAAAAATATGGAAATCTCTTCTAGTTGATTTAGAAATTCTACATATTTGCATAAGATAATTGATCATTTAAGGTACTCCAACTCACTTTATTATATTTGCAAAAATAATTGGTTCTCACATTAATCTTACCTAGCTTCACAATAACTTTAAAATCAAATTCCCTTAATATAATAACCAACTACAAATCACTCTAAAATTTTAGATAGCCACTAAAAAGATAACAAACAAAATTTATGCAATGATTCATCACTTGAATTTCATTATAATTGTTAAATTCACTGTATACATCACAAGAACATAAAATTTTGAGTTTTGGTTGGACATTCTAACTATAAAATATGTTTGTAAGTCGAGACAAAAAATTATTTACAAGTCATTTCCGAGAGTTTATAGCAATAACTTATATACCCTCCTTATAATTCTACTTATTCCCTATCAAAAATATTTAAGCATACCACAACAACCAAAAGTATTTAATCATCCTACAACAATTTGCGAGCATAATAATAATGCATAAATGACTCCACAACAATTTACTAGCATAATATTATGCACGAGTAACCCTAAATTCAAGCAATTGAAAATGATTTTTATATTTTCATATGTTATTATAACTTTAAATCAATAATTTAAGTATAAAAATGATTTAATAAATTTTAATAGAAAATCTCAATAAGTTTGCAGCCTCAAAATTCAAGTGTTCCCTACAAGAACTTTAAAATATTTTTTTATTCCTACCTTCTTTTTTGTTCTCTTGTATTTCTCAAAAGGACATATGAAACGAAAAATAGAATGTAAATTAATATTTCATATGAATAGTCCAAATTATTAAAATATTAATCTTTTCAACACTTTTTTTACCAAAACATTAATATTTAAATTTTTAAGGGTAGGACACCAAATCTATGACTCAAATGCACATAGTTCCACCTCGAAGTAGACTTACTTCCACCAACTTTCCCATTCAGACCAGATACACCGAGTGAATTGGATGACATTAGAAACCATCTGGTTTGAATTGAAATTCGCTCAAATGTTGTGTCAAATAAAAAGTGCATTAATAATTATTTAGCGTTTCTAGATATTGATTGCTACACTTTATGAATTTTAAGGGGAAGAGGTGGTCATAAGCTTATCCTTTTCCAAATCTGTACCTTGGTTAGCGTAATTGTTGTTACAAGGGAAACTCCTACTTCCTTCGGGGGCCATATTGTGGCTGTGGAAGAATCAACCAACCTCTTAACATCCTTAGGATTGCCGATTCTTTGCAAAAATTTCTTTAATAATTTTACAAACTGCTTCCATTTAAGATCCTTTAAATGGATTAGGGATTGGTATAGTTTTCTCCAGTTGTTGATCTACTGCCATTTGAGTTGGCATCTACTTTCGAAATTTATTTGAACAGAAATTGTAGACGAGGACAGGCAGTGCCATGTTGTTATTTTCCCAGAAAGTTGTACATCTGTGAACATTTAAAATGTGTCTCGTAGCTTCACAGAGATTGATTTTCCCACGGTCCTGCCCAAGGTTGGGATGCTCCACACCTACTCAGCAGGATAGGATTCACACATGGTTCCAACCACCATGGATCCTATTAATATGTGAAGAAACCGCCCTTTAGCACAAAGATTTGTCCATAAAACCCTGGTCCACAAAATCTTTCTCGAAAGGCGAGGTCGGGTCGAATTTGTGCATGGAATGACAGCTGCAAGCATATGCGATAAGGTGAAGCAATCTAAGAGAAAATTAAAGAGTTGGAATATCAGAATAATTGATGATATTTCCATGAACTGACAGTGACCTACTGTGATGCGACCTGTTGAGCGGAAATGGAAAAGCAATATTTTCATTCGCGGTTGTATTTTGGGACAAAGGGTGTTATGTAACCAAGTCCCATATATAGCATAAAAAGAGAAGAAATAGACAATAAGAGAGCAATCCACGCCTAAAAGATGAATAACAAAGATAAATATCAAAGCTCTTTGAGGGAGGAACCTCCTTACACAATGTACTAAGTACACAAGACGAGATACGATACTATGATGACTAAAATGAGAATATCTCCTTCCTATATATAGGAGATAAAGGTGTACAATAACAACTAATAAACCCACTAATAGACCCAAGCCTACATAAATAANAGTAGTGTGCCGCATTATATGGTGTAATGTGTCATCATTAAGGGCTTAACATGCCCCTCCCCTTCTGTCACATGCCCCAATTTTGCAAAAACAATTTTATATTATTTGAGGAACAATATGTTAAATTTTATGCTAAATTGTAATTGATGACCCAGTGGGGTCAAGGATATTTTTAATATAAATTCTAAATATTTTATTTATAAATAAATAAATGAGGAGACAACAGTTTAGGAAAGTTGTTAAAAGAGTGTTACTGGTCAAATTGGTGGAGACTGGGTGGGGAGCAAACTGACATGTGGCAGCATCCTCAAACCACTTCCAATTGTTGCAGGTGGCAACCTCCCTACATTTGTGGTCATGAATCCTGAAGAAAGTGGAATCAGAGCAGGTGGCTCAATTAATGAAAACTGACCCAGAAAACCTAGGCATCTTTATAAAAATTCCCATTGAAGAGAGCTGAGGTTTCTTATTCTAGAGAAGTGATCATTTAGGGTGAATGAATTTACTTCAGAGAAATTCAATGGAAGGAAAATTGGAAAGTGTTTGAGGGGATAACTGCTAATTGATCTTGTTGTAGCTTTTAAGCTGAAGATCATACTGCTGAGAGCAGATTGTTGTTACTGAGGTATTGAACTAGTCAGATGACAAAGGGTTCTGCAGTTGCATACTCCACCTAGTTCTCAGCCAAGAAGACCAGGAACAGGCTCGGGGGTACTGAGGAATCGTTGTTTGAGCGCTCTCCAAGAGATTGGTAGGGAGGAACGGCCTCCTAAAGCTGTTGTCGTCTTGTCTTCAATAGGTTCTATGTTATTTTATTTTACTGTCTTAGTTAAATAAATCTTAGTTTATCTGCTACATGAATGATAATAGTTCTGAGTTTGTGAAATGTTCGATTTAGTATTTTTATTGGACTGTTTATGGAATGAAAATGATTAGGAAAATAATGAAATAGAAAGGAATTAAATTTCTAAGCTGTGTTTTTCCACACCTGGTTACAGGCCGTACTCTAGCACAGTTAGATTGTTTAAAGTAAATGAGATCATTTTTGTAATGAAATGAGAATAGTAAATATGAATTATGTATCTGTATGTAAATGGAAATAGACTATATTTCAATGTTTAATATGCAATGAGAAAGCAGTGTTGTAGTTGTTTATAGTTACTGTTTTAATTTATTCTATGTAAATGAAAGCACAGGTGAAAGAAATAGTATTATACACTAGTACCATAGTATTAGTATACTGTTAAGAAATATAAGTCTACAGGAGATAATAACTAATAGACGAGAAATTATATGTACAATTAATAACTAAATAGTACTGGAAGTACTGGAAATATTAACTTAAATCTTAAAATATTACTTATTAAAAACCAGATTAGGGTTTCACTTATAAACCCTTTATTATGTAAAATAAACAGAGTTCAGAGTTAATAATCTTTTCTCTACAGAGCTCCAAATAATTATAAATTACAATGTAAAATAAATGTATTTATGAGTAATAAACGAAATAACTAAGACTTATATACATTTGTGCTTTTAAAAAAATTAAAAACCAGACAGGTTATTACCTATGAAAAAACTAAGGGTCGAAACCCTTTCGACTAACCTATTCAAATACAAGTTAATCTACATCCAGTTACATTGCTAACTAAGATTTAAAATAACGGAAAAACTTTAAACTGTGCACTAGACTGACTACAGTCTTATCCTTAGACTTTAGAATGTTTTATAAACCTTTTTAAATTAAATACTTCACTAACAGGGTAATGAACAACAATACACCTGTAATAGAGAAACACAGGCAAACAAGAAACAGTGCCCAATTAATAACTTATATAAGAATACATTTACACAAGGGTTTCTTTTCCATTAAACCCTAACTATTATATTTCTGGACTGATAGTATAAAATTTATAAATTTTACATTATGATTGTTCCACAGTCTTCATATTAACACTATTTACTTATAAATGTTATCATTAACAATAAATTACTTAACTGACCGAAGAAGAAGAAAACCCTATTTACATTATTATCATTTAAAAGAATTGATTGAACAAACTAGAGTAAACAAAACAAGAATCATTTAAAAACCATGAGTACAGGAAAAACCCTTTTTATCTTAAAACTAGAGTATGGTATTATCAAGTCGTAAGGCTGTAATCACTTTTACAAACCAAAGAAACTTCATATAAGTCACGGCTTAAGAGCCGAAGCTACCCAGCAACATGCAAGGGTTTTTAAAAACAAAACCAAGTAATAGAAAAAACTAAGCATTTAAACATTGAAGGAACTGAAGCCATGCTTCCCTTCAAACTGCAACTCCTTCCAATAACCATTGCCAGCAGGAAGATGCCATGATAAACCGGGACTTACTCCTTATAGCCACGAAGTTAACCAACGCTAGAGAGGTTTCCTTCATGCTTGAATCCGTAACTGTAATCTACAAGAACAAGACCGAATGCGATAGTTAGAAGTGGTAATTATTGTATTACAACCATATCTAGAATTTAATGAAAGATATAAGAGCAGGGTAACACTATTACCTGCAAATAAGAAGTCTGGAGCCAAGGAGGAGACTGAACCAGTTCAAGTATCTGCACCAGGAAACAATGAAACCTTCGTGCCAATCCTGTGACAGAGACAACGAGGTTCTTATTTCTAGATTTTACCGACGATGGAGCAAGTACGAGCAGAGACAAGGGTAACGCTATGTCCAGTTCACAAAACTACTGACAGAGTTAAGAAAACACTCTCACGGTGTTCCATTATCTTCCAGAAAGTAACCAAGTTACAAATTACATATCTTTTAACACTGGCACGATTGATGCAGCACTATACTACACACAATGGAGCTGTCAAACGATGAACCAGCGAGCTTCTCATGGCCGCGAAGAAACCCAAACAGCACAGAGCCAAACCCTCGAAGGATAATGAATAGGATAGTGTTTCTATGTGAGTTTTAAAATCGACCAATGCATAGTGGAGACTCATCCACGTGCCCATCAAAATTTTTAATCAGAAGTGGGTCGATCCATATAGTCAAACCTGCACTGTCAGGTGAAAACTCATATTATTGCCAATCATTTATACATTATAACTAATGATAATGTTTTGTATTAAAGGTATCTTATCATTTGTCATGTAGGACAACATTGCAATCAACCTTTTGGTAAAATCATATATTCTATACAGCTAATAGTATGGTTTTGTATTAAATCAATTCTTATCATTTGCTTTTTGATAACATTACAGTCAATCAATTGTGAAAGCATATATATATATCATTATTATTTGCATTTGATAACTTTGAGATCAATCATTTGTAAAAGTATATATGTTGTGATCAATAATGGAGTCTATACCATTAACCTTTAGTCGGTGGCACTTCTAAGTGCTCTTCATACAAACCTTGTTTTCGATATTTAAGTATTTTTTGGAGCTAGCTTATGTATGAACTAAACTAATGAAGTCATTATCTTTAGTTCAACATTGTGTAAGTAAATGATGAGTGGTATTTCTACCCTAGTATAACTCTTACAAATGCATAAAGTCGATAGTGTTATGGTTTGAAATCTTCTTTGGAGTTAGTGTTCTTTGGTTTTTATAAGGAGCCAAGCTCATAATTAAATCAAACCAATAATTAGATTATACCTTGGTAATTACAAGGTAGTAAGACTACCTAAGGTAAAAGAAAATTTTACTTAGTAATATTAATAACGATATGGTAATGTAATATTACAATAACACATGTGACTTGGTGATAAACTAGAAACCGAAATTTATAGCTTGATGACTAGTAGTGCAAGTAGACAATTATAATTGTTTACAAAGGAACATGTTGATATTCATCACTGCTAAAGAAGAGTTATAGGTAATCTATTTGTAAACTTTTCCTTGAGGATCATAGGATTATATTCATGCTTATAAACAGTACTTTGAGCATTAGACATAGCAATAGCAGTAAATTTATGCTTCAATGAAAGTGTTTCCATGTTAAATTATAAGCCCTATGCTCATCAGTAGAATTTGTAAGTAACCTGGCATATAACCTCAGAAAGAAAACTTAAGTAGAACTCATGCTGGTAAAAGACACTAGTATGTTAAGGATATTGGTCTTTACGACTAATTTAAAATACTGACTTAGATCCAAAAAAATCAAAGGAAGATACTTTACCTCATCGTAGCCTTGCTTTCTATTTAATCAGTTTATGCTCTAGCATTTTTATTATGCTAAAGAAGTACTTCTTGACTTAACGCAAAAAAAAACTCCTACTTGTTCAAAAGATTACCTGCTGAACCTGTAAGAATCAGAAATCCAGCTGAGTTAGCAATTGCTAAGTAAGCCCCAGTTTAGAACATAGCTTCTCACCTACTTGACAAAAGAAAATCATCAGTACAGCTAGAAGCAACTAAATGCAGGTCATATATATAACATATCAAAATTAAAGTGGTATTATTTTTTATTTGTTTGAAGTTAATCACTACATATTGTTAACTGTTTCATTTTCCGCTAGCCGCTAGCAGTTTTTAAATTGTAACTTTAGACATTTTATATTACATTAAAAATTTTAAATTTTTGAGAAATTTCGGGGTTATGACATGTGGTATCAAAGCACAAGGTTCAAACACTAGGCCTTGATGAAGCTCAACTTGCTTAAATGAAACAGTGTATTCAAATCATTTTGCTGATGTTGTTTTCTTTTAATGTTATCAACAGAGAAATTTGTTTCTGAGTTTAAACAACAGGTATAGAAAGACTGGAGGAATATGCGGAAGAGGAATCTCCCTATACTGAACAAGATAATTTACAAAGAGAACCTATACAGGAAGACATAACCACTAATTCCTCAGTTTTTTTACAAACTATAAAAGAATTAAAATATGAATTGGAATCTGTTAAAAAGGAGAATGAGAGGATTCTGAGAGCTCAAGAAGAGCTGAATCAGATCCTAATAGAAAGATTTCATACTGAGGGAAGGGGTCAAAGAGCTGAATCAAAAGATATAAGTTACCAACATAAGTATAAAAATACTAAACAAACTAAAAATGAAAGCAACTCATCTTCCGAAGTGTTTGGTGATCGATGTAATTCTCATTCTACTAGTGACAGTAGTGAGGATAACCACCACACTAGAAAAAGAAAATATAAACCTTATGAAGAAATTTTTGCAGAGTTTAAAAAGATCAAACCGCCAACATTCAATGGGGAAACTTAAAAGGGGGAGGAAGCAAAATCCTGGTTATCCAGGATGAAGAAGTACTTCCAGATTTATAACTATTCTAACCAATTAAATGATAGAATGGCTATCTATAATCTCTCAAGGAAAGCTGATATATGGTGGAAAGATTTAAAGAGAGTGAAGGGTATAAGAGAGAACAACATAAATTGGAGTACCTTCAAGAAGTACTTTAAAAATAATTTTTTATCTGAACAGTACTATGAAGAAAGGGCTAAAGAATTCTATGAGTTAAAACTGGGTACAATAACTATGAAAGATTTGAACAGTCAGTTTTTAAGTCTGCTAAGGTATGTACCATACCTTGTGGATGAAAAAACAAAGGTACAATGGTTCCTCAACTGTTTACGTTATCACATAAAGGATAGGATTGAGTATGATAATCCAAAAACTCTGGAAGAAGCTATGAGGAAAGCCAATTTCTGTTATGAACAGAATCGAAAAAATGAGAGTATGGCCAACACGAAGGCCAAAAAGAATAATAATTATGATCAAAAGAAGAAAGAGTTTGTGCCCAATCGGAATTCTAAAAATAATAAGGCCATAAATTTTTCTAATAAGAATTTCCAAGGGAATAAGAATAACTTACCAAGTAATCAGAACAATCAAAAGAGTAAAGAGTCTGCTAATAATCACTAATAATCACAGTAATTACACCAAGAAATTTGAAAGAAAAGAACCCATTAAGTGTTGGGAGTGCAATGGCCCACATTATGCCTCAGTGTGTCTTAATCGGAAAAAGATTGTCAGTAATATCCATACAATATAGGAGGAGATGACTGTTGGAGATTTAGCGAGGACTATGCCCAGGATCAATGCAACCTTGGAGAATTGACAAGCAGACTATCAAACTTCCATGGTGGAAGTAGAAGGTAAGATAAACCAAACGCCCATAGATATTTTAATTGATCCAGGAGCTAGTTTAAGTTATATTTCACCTAAATTGGTAGAAAATGTAAGCTCCCTGTTGAAAAATTTGTAAGTTCTTGGTTGGTTCAGTTAGCTACCAGTGCAAAAAGGAAGGTAACTAGTTTTGTAAAGAATTGTGTAGTAATTATGGATCAATTTGAAACTTTTGTAAAGCTTAATGTACTACCTCTGGGTTCATACGATATACTAATTAGTATGGATTGGTTAGAGCAGCATAGGGTGATCTTAAACTGCTATGACAAAACCTTTACTTGTATAAATCATGATGAAAAACCAATAAGTGTAAAGGGAATCCCTAGAAAAACAATTGTAAGTTAGATCTCTGCTCTGTAGCTTAAGAGAGCTATTAGGAAAGGTTGTAAGGCTTATGCAGCAACGGTAACCAATGAAGAAAATTTAAACAACATCGATAAATTAAAATTGGAGGATATACCAGTTTTAAAAGAGTATGCAGACGTATTTCCGAAAGAAATTCTGGGACTGCCTCCGAAAAGGGAACTAAATTTTACCATTGAGCTGGTACCTGGTGCAGTACCCAGCTCAAAGGCCCCTTATCGGATGAACATACTTGAGCTTAATGAACTTAAGTCATAATTAAAATAACTTATTGACAAGAAATATATTCGACCCAGTGTGTCTCCCTGGGGGGCACCTATCATTTTTGTTAAGAAAAATGACGAGACTCTACGACTTTGTATAGATTATCGTCAGTTAAATAAGATGACTATTAAAAATAGATACCCATTACCTCGCATAGATGATCTGTTTGATCAACTACGTGGAGCCACGGTGTTTTTGAAAATTGATATAAGGTCTAGATATCACCAAGTTAGAATTAAAGATGAAGACATCTTTAAAACAGCTTTTAGGACTCGATATGGCCATTACGAGTTTGTCGTCATGCCATTCGGTCTTACTAATGCTCCAACTGTTTTTATGTGTTTAATGAATAATGTAATGCATAAATATCTGGATAAGTTTGTGGTCGTGTTTATCGACGACATATTAATCTATTCGAAATCTGAAGAAGAACATAAGGAACATTTAAAAATTGTCTTGTAAGAGTTGCGAGATCATCAACTCTTTGCAAAGTTTAGTAAATGCGACTTCTTTAAGGATAAAATCTAGTACTTAGGTCATGTGATGACTAAGGAAGGAATTTCGGTGGATCTCGAAAAGATAAAGGCGATTGGAGATTGGCCAGTTCCTAAAGACATAACTGATGTATGATCCTTCATGGGAATTACCGGTTATTACCGGAGGTTCATTGAAGGATTTTCGAGAATTGCAAATCTAATAACCTCTTTGCAGAAAAAGGGAAAGAAATTTGATTGGAATCAGAAGTGCGAGGATAGTTTTAAAAAGTTAAAAACCTTATTGACCAGTGCACCTATTTTAAGAATAGTTGATCCGAACAAAGATTTTATAGTGTGTACTAATGCCTGCAATGATGGTTTAGGCAGAGTATTGACTCAAGAAGGGCATGTTATTGCTTATGAGTCTAGGAAATTAAAAATTCATGAAAAGAATTATGCAACCTATGACTTGGAATTGGCTGCTGTCATACATGCTCTAAAGAAGTGGCGTCATCATTTAATTGGAAGAAAATTTATTCTAATGACAGATAATAAAGGACTAAAATATTTGTTAGATCAACCTAACGTGAATGCTAGACAATCTAGATGGCTAGCTTTTCTAAGTGAGTATGATTTCGAAATCCAGCACATTAAAGGGAAAGAAAATAAAGTTGCTAACACATTAAGTAGAAATGCAAGGCTGAACTTTACATCAGTTATTAGCATTTATACAACAGATCTGGAAGAACAGATTAAAGTAGGGTTAGAACAAAATGAAATTTACCAAAAATTACAAGCAAAAGAAAAAGAAAATCCAACAGAAAGTTTAAAGGGTACAGCTTGAATGAAAAGGATTTTTACTGTATAAAGACAAAATGTATGTGCCTAATGCACCTAAAGTTAAGTTATTAATTTTAGACTAAATCCATAAAACTCCATACTCAGGCCATCCAAGTTATCAAAAGACTATAACTATGTTAAGAAAAGAATATTTTTGGCCAAACATGAAGACTGAACTAACAGAATATATCGCTATATGTTTTGAATGTCAGCAAGTAAAAACTGAACATCAAAATTTAGCTAGATTACTTTAGCTATTGCCCATTCCTAGCTGGAAATGGGAGATAGTTAGTCTTGATTTTGTTACTGGACTTCCTAAAAATCAGAACTTAGATGATTCTATAATGGTAGTGGTTGACAAATTGAGTAAAGCAACCCATTTTATTCCAGTAAAAACTACTTATAAAGCTGCAAACATAGCTGATATCTTTTTAAAGCAAATTTTCCAACTGCATGGAATACCAAAAGTTATAATCTCAGATTGAGACCCTAAAATTACAGGTAACTTCTGGAGATCTATGTTTAAAGGATTAAATACTACACTAAATTTTAGTACCTCGTTCCATCCTCAAACTGATGGACAGACTGAAAGAGTAAATCAAGTATTGGAAGATTTACTAAGAATGTATGTAAAGGATCAACTAGGTAAATGAGAAGATTATTTGCACATGGTAGAATTTGCTTATAATAATAATTATCAAGCTTCAGCCAGATTTAGTCCTTTCGAAATCTTGTATGGAAGGAAGTGTAACACTCCTATCTCTTGGAGTAATCCGGTGGACAGATTAGTATTAAGTCCTGAATTATTGAAATAAATTGAAGAGATTGTAAAAAAGGTACAAGGTAATCTGAAAATTGCGCAAGATCAAGAGAAAAGTCAAGCAGACTGTAACACATCCCATATACCTTAATGCAATTTGTGAGAAAAAGGAGGGTAAAATTTTCTTGCTTGTTTTTTTTAATTGAAAACCAACATAGCTAGTTTCCTTGAATACAAATAGAATCCATCACTGTATTCCAGCATATTAATGAAATGAAAAATATAACAACAAAATCTTTAACATGATAATCACATGAGTATAGCAGCAGATGAGAGACAAACACAGATATACGTGGTTCACCTCTTCCACGAGGCTACATCCACCAATTGTTTTTCTTTTTATTTCTTTATCGAAGAGAGTAATTACAATGTCATGGCACATCCACATCCATGGCTAGTTTACCTTACCTCAAGTCTCTTCGCAGAGAGACACTTGTAACTCAAATTGCCCTCTTTTAGGACCCTTATGATAAACTCATAAAATCATTAGCAGCCCCTTGGATACACGGTGAACTTTGAATTTAAATCAACCTTCAAATACCCGGACCCATGAGCGTCATTGAATATTGACCTTATACTCAACAAGTAAATGGACACTACACTGCTTCTGTTTAACAATTAGAGGATTCATACCTCTAAACTAGTAAGGATACAGTTGCTTCCAACGTACTTGTTTTGTAGCTTCTATAGTATTCAAGAAATAACTCATATATTTAAATCCTAACAATCTATGATATAATCCTTACTAACAACAATATCAGGAGAGCCCCTTTACCATATGTAGCATGGAATTTTTGTCATTGTATTTATTACTGTCGAGCACCAACCCTTTTACTAAGAAAACCCCAACAAAATGTACAACATGATATATCCTACAATTAATCTCACATTTCCATACATGAGCAGGCACATAGGGATACATATCCTATATGCATGAGGCAATAATTCAGCCAAAGAAAACTATCACCAATGTGTGTGCTAAGCCAAGAGATTTCCCATATCTATGTATCTTTTGGAGATTGAACTCTGATTCCTATGCAATAAATTATCCTTTAAGCAGCATGCACCAACCGTATTCTTGTACAACATGCCTTCTTCGGATCTATACACTAACCAGTATAGACCTTGGGTCTGCAATATGCAGACTCTATAATTTTCGAACAATATTTAAAGGTTTCGACACTTATAATAAATACGCTAGATCATATATTTTACAACTATTGGTTCTGCACAGTTTTCATTCATACAGGCAGAAGGCATACTACTATCTGTTTTGTACAGGATTCATTCCTACAACCTATCCGATACAACCATCCTTTTCAGATAATTTTCGTTCATATATCAGTCCCATGCAATGCAAAATGCTGGCACAAGATGTATGTTCCAGATCTCAAAAGTAAGAAACCAGCCTATACCCAAGCAATTACCAGTTCTTAGTAAGGCACAAGAATAAGGTGAAGGTTCCAGATCTCATAGAAACTGAACACATAGACACACAAAAACGCAGAGTTGATATATATATATATACAAAGCGGATATGGTTTTAGTACCGAAAAAGTTTCTAACCTAAAGCAAAGGTAATCAAGACTGATCCCAATTACTCATGGATCCCAGCTTAAATAACACAGAAGTTTATAACCATGGGGATTTGCTTTATCGACCCAAGGTGTGCCAGTTCCAATCAATACATGGTGGATATCCTGAAGGATGGGTCTGGCTACACAAATCCATCTTCAGTGGGGACGCAAACAACACACTGAGTATAATGTATAGGTTAGAGGGGTCAAGAAGCAAACCGAAAAAAAATAACCATAAGAGCTTACGAAGTCCCCGAAGCCTGATGACAGAAAAAAAAATCCTCTCACAGAGATGGCGGCTCTAGGAAGAACTGGTGATAATGAACCAGGCCCTTTTGGCAATAATAACGACAATTTATCTTCGTTGTCCACAACGACCATTAAACAGACAGAAAGCAAAAACGACAGCAGTTGTATTCTTAACTAAACTTCATATTTTTCTGAACCCCTCACGACGGGAAGCCTAACCCATACACACTAGACAAAAATCAAAACCCTGTAGCAGACCACAATCTAGTCGGAATGCCTCCAAGAGAGCACATAATGACAATAAAAGCACTCAAAAATAACAAACCCCATACTTAGTAAATATGGTTTAATTATTTACTAGTTTTTCTTTCTGTCAAAGCTTTTTCAAAAGTGAAGCATCTAAAGGGGATTCGAGATCGAGACGTTGCAGTAAGTAGGAAATATAAGGTCGAAGCTAGAATGAAATAACTTAGGTCCTAGATATGTAGTTACGCCAAGCAAATCTTGGAATCCTTACTCCGAGGTTTTTAAGAAGCTGAACTTATTGAGTGCCTGCAAATGTTACTCAAAAACATAGAATACCTGTAAATATTTCCTAGCCAGAGGTCGCATCTCTGCGTGAATGCGGGCGCGGATTTTCCATACCTTGATTTCGTTAACATCCGACTGTGAAACCCTTCGGGTGCAATGTTGTCTGGATCTCTAGCTATGATCCCCAACACCTAAGTAAGCACAGGAAAGAAACACCCATCAAATTCATGGAGGCTTCATTCAGGAAAAATGTATTTTCCCATTTCCCAATCCGTCTCCCCTTCTCCCCAGGGTAAGAACTCTAATAAATAATAACCAGCCATGACCATCTCAGAGGGTGCGCTGATTTCCCCCCACCCAATTAAGGCACTATCATTGCCATAATCAGCTGAGGCACACTTCCCCCCTTTTTGTTGAGCAAGAAGAATTCGAGGCATGCACGCAACCAACATTTAAGTCTTTTAGTAAAACACATTGAATATCCTCTTACTGCAGTAATGTTCATTATTTATTCCTTAATTAAATTCAGTATTTAAGATGGTAGTACTACCTCTCCCATTTGTTTGAATGTAACTCATCCTAAAATACTAAGAGTAAGTTTGCTTAATATAGAATTATGTCTTCTTCGTCTCTCTATTGGAATAAAAGTGTAATTACATTTTATCCAAGGTTTATGATTATTATATTCCAAACTTATTATGGGCCTTTCCTGTACCTAAATTCCAATACTTCCGCATAACCTCATATAAGAGCCTTTGTTCAAGTATTTTTATAGCTCTTCTTAGTCGTTAGTTTTTACATAAGTAACATTCAATATATGAATACATACATACATATATATATATATATATATATATTTGTCCAAGTATTTAGGTACACATCTAAGTCATTTTTCTTAATCCATTAAGATACCTTATTGGCACTTTTGTGTAGATCACCCCTCAAGAAATAAATAAACTAAAAAAATATCCTTGACAATAGTTTTCTTTAAGGGGAAGCTTCGAACTTCTTACCCAAAATTCTACAAGGGTATTCTTTGCACTTGATGCTATCATTAAGCATCTCCGCAGAATAAGGAAAAGGTCCTTGCTTTTATACCCAAAAGAGGATCATATCAGTCCACTTAAAGGAGAAGTCTCATTAAACATTCCGTATATATATATATATATATAAGGAGGGGGAGTTCTTCATTTAAATTTAATGCCCTCTTTATGATAGCCATAATAACTTTGTTCATTATTATTGGCTTAAATGGGTTGTCATAAGTTCGTAAAGGTAAATTTCACTCATAATTAAGCCAATAAGGAGTTGTCTTGCAACACTCACTGGAATTTAGTTCATTTGAATAATTCAAGTGTCTAAGGTGTCGATATGACATTTGTCATCACCAACTAAAAGTCTTGAGATCTAATTCTAGCAGTCAGCAGCTCGTTTTTTGGGGGATTCATTCTCGTGTTGTTTTATTTTTTATTGTGTGCCGTATTCTTTAGTCCCCCTAAGTCTAGAATGTGAAAGTGAAACTTAGGAAATTTAGATAAGGTACTGCAAGGTTTCTTAGAAGGGCCTTGGCCTTGAGCCCTTTGTCAAGAAAACCCTTACAACAGTTATTTCTTTACAACGAATAGTAGAAATGGGGGGGGGGGTGTTACACAGACCTTAAAAGAACTACAAAAGAGTTTCAGGTAGGTGAACATGTGTTCATCAAGGTGAGACCCAAAAAGAGCTCTCTGAGGTTGGCTACTTTTGCCAAACTAGCACCTCATTATTGTGGTCCTGTTGAAATACTGTCCAGGATTGGACATGTAGCCTATCGGTTAGCCTTACCACCGAATTTAAGAGTTCATAATGTTTTTCACATTTCTATATTAAAGAAATATGTGCATGATGCTACTCATGTTATTAACTGGAATGATGTACAGGTGGAACTCGAAGGAGATTTTCTGGTGGAATCGGACTGTATCCTCTAGCAAAGGGAGATTACACTTCGGAACTACACCATTGGTCAGGTGAAGGTGCAATGGAAGCACCTTAGTCCAAAGGAAGCCACATGGGAATTGGAAAGTCATATGTGGATGCATATCCAATTTTGTTCCAGGGGAATTCTGAGTACGAGGAATAAATAACATCGAGGACGATGTTATAATTTAAGGGGGTGTGTATGTCACATGCCCCAATTTTGCAAAAACAATTTTATATTATTTGAGGAACAATATGTTAAATTTTATGCTAAGTTGTAATTAATGACCCAATGGGGTCAAGGATATTTAATGTAAATTCTGAATATTTTATTTATAAATAAATAAATGAGGAACAACAGCTTAGGAGAGCTGTTAAAAGAGTGTTACTGGTCAAATTGGTGGAGGAGACTGGGTGGAGAGCAAACTGACATGTGGCAGCATCCTCAAACCACTTGCAACTATTGCAGGTGGCAACCTCCCTATATTTGTGGTCATGATTCCCCAAGAAAGTGGAATCAGAGCAGGTCGCTCAATTAATGAAAACTGACTGAGAAGACCTAGGCATCTTTATAAAAATTCCCATTGAAGAGAGCTGAGGCTGCTCATTCTAGAGAAGTGATCATTTAGGGTGAATGAATTTACTTCAAATAAATTCAATGGAAGGGAAATCGGAAAGTGTTTGAGGGGATAACTGTTGATTGATCTTGTTGCAGCTTTTAAGCTGAAGATCATACTACTAAGAGCAGATTGTTGTTACTGAGGTATTGAACTAGTCGGGTGACAGAGGGTTTTGTAGTTGCATACTCCACCCAGTTCTCAGCCAAGAAGACTAGGAACAGGCTTGGGGGTCCTGAGGAAGCTTTGTTTGAGCACTCTCCAGGAGATTGGTAGGGAAGAACAACCTCCTAAAGCTGTTGTCATCTTGTCCTCAATAGGTTCTATGTTATTTTATTTTACTGTCTTAGTTAAATAAATCTTAGTTTATCTGCTACATGAATGATAATAGTTCTAATTTTGTGAAATGTTAGATTTAGTATTTTTATTGGACTATTTATGGAATGAAAATGATTAGAAAAATAATGAAATAGAAAGGAATTAAATTTCTAAGCTGTGTTTTTCCACACCTGGTTACAGGCCGTACTCTAGCACAATTAGATTGTTTAAAGTAAATGAGATCATTTTCATAATGAAATGAGAATAGTAAATATGAATATTGTATCTGTATGTAAATGGAAATAGACTGTATTTCAATGTTTAAGATGCAATGAGAAAGCAATGTTGTAGTTGTTTATAGTTATTGTTTTAATTTAGTCTATGTATATGAAAACATAAGTGAAAGAAATAATATTATACACTAGTACCACAGTATTAGTATACCGTTAAGAAATATAAGTCTATAGGAGATAATAACTAATAGACGAGAAATTATATGTACAATTAATAACTAAACAGTACTGGAAATATTAACTTAAATCTTAAACTATTACTTATTAAAGAGCAAATTAGGGTTTCATTTATAAACCCTTTATTATGTAAAATAAACAGAGTTTAGAGTTAATAATCTTTTCTCTACAGAGCTCCAAATAATTATAAATTACAATGTAAAATAAATGTATTTATGAGTAATAAACGAAATAACTAAGACTGATATACATTTGTGCTTTTAAAAAAATTAAAAACCAGATAGGTTATTACCTATGAAAAAACTAAGGGTCGAAACCCTTTCGACTAACCTATTCAAATACAAGTTAATCTACATCTAGTTACATTGCTAACTAAGATTTAAAATAATAGGAAAACTTTAAACTGTGCACTAGACTGACTACAGTCTTATCCTTAAACTTTAGAATGTTTTTATAAACCTTTTTAAATTAAATACTTCACTAACAGGGTAATGAACAACAATACACCTGTAATAGCGAAACAGAGGCAAACAAGAAACATTGCCCAATTAATAACTTATATAAGAATACATTTACACAAGGGTTTCTTTTCCATTAAACCCTAACTATTATATTTATGGACTGATATATAAAATTTACAAATTTTACATTATGATTGTTCCACAGTCTTCATATTAACAATATTTACTTATAAATGTTATCATTGACAATAAATTACTTAACTGACCGAAGAAGAAGAAAACCCTATTTACATTATTATCATTTAAAATAATTGATTGAACAAACTAGAGTAAACGAAACAAGAATCATTTAAAAACCATGAGTACAGAAGAAAAAAAACCCTTTTTATATTAAAACCAGAGTATGGTATTATCAAGCCGTAAGGCTGTAATCACTTTTACAAACCAAAGAAAATTCATATAAGTCACGGCTTAAGAGTCGGAGCTACCCAGCAACATGTAAGGGTTTTTAAAAACAAAACTAAGTAATAGCAAAAACTAAGCATTTAAACATTGAAGGAACTGAAGCCATGATTCCCTTCAAACTGTAACTCCTTCCAATAACCATTGCAAGCAGAAAGATGCCACCACTACTACATTTCGATCCAAAATCCGACGGAAAAATCCGACGGCGCGTGGATTTATTTTTTTAAACTTACCAAAAATCACAAGGATAATTTTTTTTTTTGTAAATGTGGCCATAAGCGTCGCTTAAGCGACGGCTAGTCTCATAAGCGTCTCTTAAGCGACGGATAATCTCATAAGTGTCGCTTAAGCGATGATGCTTCAAATTGGTCAATCATTTAAATAAATAAACTTAATTGGTCAATCATTTAGGATGGAAGAAGAAGGTGATAAGCATCGCTTAAGCGACAGATCCTTTAATTGGTCCAAGAAATTCTTTACAATGTCCAAAGCGGGAACAGGTGGAGAAGAGATTAATGAAAGAGGAAAAGCATCACTTGAGGGAGAAGGATGCTCGATGCTCTTTCCTTTTCCAAGCAATATGGATCTCCTATCATTCCGAAGCTGTGCAATATGTGAGCAGTTGCCTTTCTGTCTGATGGAACAAGGCGGGGAGATCAACTGATGAAGTATTCAAGTTTTTGTAGTAAGCGGAAGACAAAGGTAGCAATATTCTTACCCTCATGCTCCTTTGTCCTGGTTGTTATCCGAAGGTCATTGGATAGCCTTAACACGTTTTGTCCATTTCCCACGCAGCAAGAACCTCCATCAAATGCTGACAAGTCCATGAGCATCCTCAATCAAACGTGCCCAGCTTGTCTGAACTTGATATAATGGGCATTGTTAGTCTCAAATAGGCAGACCTTCAAGGGCTTCAAAGGCACACTGTTGTGGATGATCTCCAAATCAAGGTATAGACGTTTCAAGTCCCAATTCATTTGGATTCCTATGAAAAATAAAATTTTCGTTTTGCCCACAATTGCAAATGTATAGCTGTACACGGCAGGCCATCCATACGTATTTATAATAGCACCCCCAATCCAGATCTACCGAAGATCTCAACTGGTTTTATATTTCAATGCCTAAAAACGAAAACCCACCAGTGTGTATTGCAGAAACAGCTTGAAGAATTATCTAGCAATGGCTCACTGTGATGAGACCATTGAACTCGATGCTTTACATCTCCCAAGTTCTTCATTGGAAGAAGAATCAGGGATACAAAATAGAATTGGAGATAATGGAACAGAGAGCCATCTTCTATTTTCCAACAGACTCTCTAAGAGCTCAAACATGGACCAGCGCTTCAACTCTCTAAGTGCATTGGAGATCTTGAGAGAAACCATCAGAATCCTTCACTTCAATTCCATAGGATTCCTGGTAATTGCAGTGTTATTTATCTGCCTTGTATTTGCAATCCTTCTCTCAAATGCCTTTGTAGAGCAATCAGTGGTTGAAAAACTGTCTTTTAGGTTTAGATTAGTGGCAGAGGCATCTGGGCTGCCTAAGAGCCATCTTACTAAACTCGTGTGCCAAAAATTATCTGAGAGCGTTCTTTCATTGACTTTCTGCTTCCCTTTCTTGGTTACCCTTTGGCTATTTGCAAAATCTGCAATAGTGCATTCTGTGGTTGGATCGTATGCAGGCAAGAAACTTACAATTGCAAAAATTCTTACCATGATTCGTAGGATTTGGAAACGTGTCATACTGACTTATTTCTGGGTATGTATCGCCATTGTTAGATGCATTGCTTCTTTTCTCCTTCTGCTTGTGATTCTGGTGAATGTGGTGGTTTACACGGGGTTTTGTTCAAGCTGTGCTATCTATGCTGTGTTTGGCTTAGGCGTAATTTTTTCTATGTTGTTTGCACACACTTTGATTATCTGCAATTTGGCCAATGTGATCTCCATCTTCGAAGATTGCCGGGGCTTGGCAGCATTGTTTAGATCCATGTATTTAATCAAAGGGAGGACCCAAGTGGGTCTCATGATATTCCTGGGAACATCTATTGGGACTGCTTTTGTGGAGAGCCTCTATGAACATAGAGTGAAGGCTTTGAATTACGATGATGTGTATTCCAGGATCTGGGAAGGTCCTCTGTTGGTCATCATGTATACTTTTGTGGTGCTTTATGATGCCATGATGAGCTGCATCTTCTATTTCACTTGCAAATGTTCAAGCTCGAAAAGTTTTGACAGCCATTCTCTGCTGGAACACAGTTCTAGTTTTTCTGGATCAATGGAGCAAACTAATGGGAATGATATCTCCCCATCAAAGATATTGTTGGGAAGCTAGTGGATCAATTACCTTGTAGAGAGGGTGAAAGTTGCTGCACATTATTTATTACCCTTCCGAACCTCATTGAAGCTACATCTCTGTCAGCCAGATATAAGGTATTGTTTCCTCTAGATTTTACTGTCATATTAGATGCTGGCATGAATTTCGTTTAAAATTCATACTATAGCCATATTCTTTACCTTGTTATTGAATTGATGATCGAACAATTTTATGTTATCTAGTCCACACCATGTATCATGTGTTTGCCAGCCATAACTTCGATATTCTTCCCTCCAATTTTGTAGTGCTATTTGCTGCCAACATCGATTATGCAGAGACATCTATTCTATTAATTAATAATCATTCATATCCCTGCATAATTGTTAGTACAAATAGAGGGAGACAGAGAAAACAAGTTCATTTCATCTTTTACTTTTCTAGTTTGTGAGTTGCCACTGTATTCTAAAATGCAAAGTGACCTCAGTGATATTTTGAAAGTATTAATACTGTCTATGCAAGTTTATGTAGCTCTGTATTTGAATGAATTCATTGTTGGACTCTCTGAATATCCAGGGCATTGAGGTTGAATTGCTACCTGCTTTCATCTCTGAAGAAACTGTGGAAATTTTTTTAAAGTCCTTGAGAAGCTTGGAATGATCTCCTGATTGTCTTTTTAGCTTCTAAAGCTTGTCAAGAAGATTATTCTTTACTGAAGGGTAAGTGAATTGTTTGAATCAACATAAATGGAACCTACTCTTCAGGACATTGTTAACTTCACACAATCATATATCATGATGTATGATTTCTGAAGGGAAACTCGTTCTTTCTTTCTTTTACATCTAAATCATGTTGCTATCATTAGCCCTGCTTTTTGGCCTAGGACAATTACTTGCATCACTTAGCTGATTTTGTCAGTACCAATTAAACAAGCAGATTGGATTATATTTTCTCAAACAATACTCCTTTTCTCTTGTTTGAGTATGTTATTGCACTTTCATTAATCCCATATATCACCAAGAATCAGATTAGTGCAAATAATAAAAGAAGAAAAGATTATTGGATGATTTGTTTCCTCTAAATTGTGTATGTAAAGGTAATGGTTACTTTGAAGACATCCTAAAATAATGTAACTTCTTAGCTCCCTTTGGAAGTTTCACTACATATATTATATTAGAGGTTGGATGTTGATTTGGTTGGCTCACTGCTGCGGTATGGTCTTTTAGCTGAGATATTTCTTATTGATTACGTTGTAGACTTTTACTAATCAAGAGTGTGTTGTTCTTCCTTGCGAGACAACAGTCAATGACTAAACAAGTAAAAGTTAATCTAGTGACTCTAGGATGGAAAAGTAACAAATCTAAACCAGGTACGCATTTGGAAGATGGACCAGAGGCTGCAAGATGTTTACTGGGGGTGTAAACAGATAACCTAATCTAGATCCTACTTTGCAAAAAAAGTTTCAAGTAACCTATTTGGGACACAGTCATGGCTATCCTTCACAATACTATAGCCTCACTGCCATATCTAGAATGGGCAATAGAAATATACTTTTGAGATATTGGAGACAAGAGACATGAGATGAGACTTTCTCAAGGCTGCTATCCTTCACAATATTGCAGCCTCACTTCCATATCTAGAATGGGCAATAGAAATATACTTTCGAGATATTGGAGATAGGAGACATGAGATGAGACTTTCTAAGTAGTTGAGAACATTACAAGAAAGAAGAGATACTAGAAATTACACTTGCAAGCACGATAAGAGTTATTGCTTGAAGTTCATTGAAGCAGTGACAAATAATATTTCCAGGGCATTTCTCTCACCATTGGAAGTTGATCATGCTTACATTTTCCAGACGAAATTGATTTATGAAGTTATCATTTTCTGTATTGGAAAACCCCCTGATTTCCTGGTTTGCGGTTGTAAAATTGCCTTCCAGACTCCTTTCCCTAGCGAATAGTTTCCACAAATTTGTTCTTTCTGAAAACTAAATTTCGATACTGCAATTTTCAATTACCGTATTTAATTTCTCAATGAATCCCGTCGTATAATTTGTCCCTATAACGAGAAATTTCTTGAAATTCTGAGACTAATCCAAACTTGAAAATCATTTGTTCTGATTCTTAAAACAAAATCATCAACAAAGTTTGGCTGGTAGCCTAGTACTACCATTTGTTCTACATTATGGAAGCTAGACTAGTAATGATCATTTGGAAGAAAAGGAACATGAGAGTGCTTGAAGGCATTTTTATGTTGACTTATAGCAAAATGTAGAAGAGGGAGGGAAGTAGCGAGATAGGAAGGCTCCAACTTTTCAAGGGAGTGTTAGCACTCAAGTAACCTAGATGGTAGGGAGACCAAAGTCTATACTTAGAACAGTTGCAGGCAGGGAGGGATTTTGCAACAGTTCAACTAGAAAGATGCCCATTTATAGAACATTATTTTTGTCCTTGGAGAGAGGCCTGTAAGCTGAAATGCCAACCCATTGAGAAGATGGACTTCCAGGCAATCGCAGAAGTTGTGCACACAGCTCCATAGGACCAAGAGACACAGTAAGTGGAGAGTTCGACTTCAAACTAGAGAGGCAGATAAAGAAACCACTGCCATCAAGCAACTCCTTCCAGTGATGTAGTCCAGCAGGCCTTAATTCACCATCTTGATCACCCTCAAGAACACTTGATACTTTGCTAATAGATGTCGCATCAAGATTCAAATGCCCAATCAAAGTTGAACCATTGGTTCATTGTTCCTGAAATGATGACCTTCACATTGATTATTGCTATATGCTGTAAATTAGGTTTATTATAAACACCCCCTTGTTTAAATGCTTGAAGAGAGATAGGTCATTACTTACCTCGGAATTCCTTGAATTTCTTTGTCAACCAGACTCGTGAGTACTGATGGATAGCATATTTTCATGCAAGGGGTTGAGAAAAAGTTAAAATGATTGGCCAACTTGTCTTTTGAATCTATAGGCCACGTTGCTAAGCTCAAGTCAACTCCTCTGTAGCTCCCAACCTATATCTAGTGGTGGATTTGTAATACTCGACATTCTTGCATCATATTCTTTGGACGCAATAGAAATGAGCAGAATGAGAATACACAGGAAATAATCCATGCAATGTTTTATATGTTGCATACAAATAAATTTTATGTTCTGGTTAGGTTTCCAGGTTACGAGTATTTGACTCTAGATAGACTGCATAGGCTCTGGTTCAATTCATATGCTATGTTTTAGACTACTTCCATCAGTTTCCAACGTCCTAGAGCTATGAGCAATTTTGCAGGCATTGGCCAATGGCTATAAGGACTATAGAAATAACATTAGGAGTGAAACTGTGATTGATCAGGTTGGAAAATTTGCATAGTTAAAAACAATTATGGATGTAGACATAGTGATTTGCCAAAAAGTGTGGGTGAATATAGTAATTTGGTAATTTACCAAAACATGGGGGGCTTTCCCATGGCCATTTATGACCTCCCAGCTCAATACCATGGTCTCTTTAAAAATTTTAGGGTGTTTTGTTCAAAACTTACGTAACATAGGAAAACCCTGTGACATAGAGGGTACCCAAGCTCACCAATATTGTCTATGGTAACCTGGCAACAAGGTAGTCTAGTTTCATCTAAAGAAAGAAATTATTTCAGATTGGATATTTCATCAATTTCTCCTTGGCGTTATAATTGGATATTTCATCAATTTCCCCTTAGCATTACCACGAGAGAGATTGTGAATACCAACATCACTACAGTTAAGGGTTTCTTGAGGTCCATGTCTCTTGTAACAATATTTTCGACAAATGGTGAATTTTGGCAATAGAGAGCTCCCTATATATTCATAAGACTCCTGTGAATTGACAGGAATGTTCTCCTGTGAGCAATGTCTAGGTTGTTTAATACCTATACAAGCTGGAGAATCACTGAAACATGTCAATTATCCCACCATCATTTAATTTACATTGTTTGTCATGATTTCCTTCCCTGCAGTTCCTGTCATACCCTGTGTTGATAGATACTCTTACATCAAAATCTGATAACAACAACCAGGTGGTGATTACAAGATAAGCCCTTATCTGCAACTTAATGTCTAAATCACCATTAGGCTTATTAACTAAATCAGTAGGTGGTCATTCCAGAGAAAGACTTCTTTAACCCAGTCCAAGCAAGAATCTTGTAATAAGTTTACAAGATTCACAATATAAGAATTTTAAGAATATAATTCCAGTCAAAGAAAACAGTGAACTACCTACTCACAAGATCTTTAAAAAAACATGAGCTATGAGTTTGCTGGAATATTAAGGATAGAGGTTCCCAAATACCAGTTGACATATATTAACATCAAATATATGCACATCCTCTTTATAATTAGATGATGAGAGACTGCTGTCAATGAGGAGGCTTTATTAATGTGAATTCTTGAATTGCCAGGAAGCCAATCGTATGCCTTAAACAACCATATAACTAGATTGCTGAAGGTATTGTTACATGGAAATTATACAATTACGATTCTATTTTTTCATCACCCCTACAGATTGGTATCAGTCTTTAGTTCCATGTCCTATTGAGATTTCTTTTGGCCATTAGTTGGATATTAAAAAATTATACTATCCTATCTTATGACATTTCCAGTCAATGGTGGCCTGTAAAAAAAATTCAATAATTCCTAGGTAGCTACTAACAATATTATGAAGTATTCAATTTCAAGCAACTTGTCTCTGCCAATTCAGGACTCCATGGCAAAGCACCAGCTTCCTTAACATCAATATCTAAATAATCTAAATAGCCTGTTCCTGTGGGAAGATGAAAAGTTCCTCCTTGTGTAATCTGTATTAACTTATTTCTTATATTGAATATCAACCAGGATGGGAAGGTTGTAGAGTGGAGAATCATGTGCCGAAGAATCAACATCAGTCTTGAAATAAGCAAAGACCAGCAAACCAATTGTGTGCTGTTAACTTCCACTGGAGGACAACTTACATTGCTGAGGGTAGAAAAAATATTCTCATCCACAATAGCGTCCCCGTTGGCAGCATGCCTTGGTTGGATGCATTGCTTGATTGAGCTAACCCTTGTGGCTTTTAAATTTTGGTTTTTGCCGAGGTTCAGTGAGTCATTGCAAGCTCTGGGCTAGGTTAGCCCTGATGACTTGTTTCAAAAGGGACTTGACAAGACTATTGAAGAGTTGGAAGTCATTGTTAAATATCACACACTGCTATTATGTGGTGCCTGATCCATTGTTGGTGATTAGTTCCTTAGATCATTGTTGAGGTAGAGTTTGGTGGCCATCTATTGCATCTTCAAAAATAATTTGACTCTTTTCATATTTTCATGTGAATTCTTATTCAAGGCAAACTAGATATCAGTATCTAGTATTTTATAAATATTATGTTTAGTTGCTTAAGACTTAGTCACAAAGGTGACTAGTACAATGAGGTCCCATACTTCCTTTAATATGCTGAGAACTTTTTAACTGCCTTGCTTTCTAGAAAGGCTTTTCAAGATGCTCCTTAATGGTATAAAATTAGATATCTGGTCATATATGATGTAACCTAACTATACAGTATATGATACCTAATTTGCTTGGGTTAAGGGTTGAAGTTGGCATACCAGACTTGCATGTTTGACTTGCTCCCAAGCAAAATAAGCAAAACTGATTCAAGGTAAGTCCAATTTGTGTTGACTGTGTTAGACTTGGGTCAAACTCAGTCAACCCGAGTTCACTTGCCAAATGCCTATATATTCCCAGAAGCTGTGGCAAATGAATCAT
>LPNX010373551.1:178785-222923 GCA_001517045.1 Pseudotsuga menziesii
GTGAATATATAGAGCAGCTACTCATTTTGTAGCCTGATTACACCATTTTCATGTGTTATTGTTAATTAATTGTTTATGAGACTATGCTTGAGTCCCTAGATCACTGTGCAGATTAATACTTCCTACTCTCCAATTGTTATTCAATTTTCTCCAGACGTGACTGGAATAAGTCATCACATACATCTCTAACCAGCTACCGATATTTATACTCATGTCTATTGGTAGCTGGTTGAACACATGATGTTGTAGTGAATCATCAAATTTTGAGGACTCCAACTTCCTACTCTCCAATTGTTATTCAATTTTCTCCAGACATGACTGGAATAAGTCATCACATACATCTCTAACCAGCTACCGATATTTATACTCATGTTTATTGGTAGCTGGTAGTATAAATATTGATGTAACTTTTAGCTTCTCCAAGAAGCCAACTCCTACGAAGTTTCTAGAGTATTGAAATAATTCACTTTGCTGTATATGGAGGTCACAGGTTCAAAATTGGCGAGGGGTAGGGTTGTTCATTTGGCCCATTGTGACAAGGCTTGAAGGGTAGGCGACCCCTGGGATAGAGGTTCACTCCGGTGAAGATCACCCCGGTGGGCTTCGGGACGTCTCGGCCCCTACTGAGTCACAAGTTACTGGTATATTTGGCTTGCGGGCTGTTGGATATACCCTTGGGAGGTTGCTGTTCCCATGGTTAAAAAAAAAAAATCACTTTGCTGTATAAATATTATATTCTTGGTTAATAGAATGAGAGGGTTATGGGGTTGTTTCCGCTTATAATTGTCTGTTGCTACATTTCTCTTCAATCCATTGAGTTGAGCTATAAATGCCCCTTGTAACTTAGTAACTTAGTCATTAAAAAAGGAAGTTTTCTAGATGATCGACGATTTCTCCCAGAGTTTTTTTTCTCCAACGGTTGTCCATTAGTACATTCCTTTGTACATTCCTTTGGTGTCAGTGTATCTTGGGCATGCATTGCCATTTTTCCCATATCCATTCTTGGCGAAAAGCTATTGTCCCATCAACCGAGTATCATGGTCCTCTTCACACCATCACGCACCTCATCCATCCATCCATACATCATGGAATGAAATTTGAATTTCAAATTCAGGTAATGCAGGGATATCTTTTAACAATATAGTTTGTATTATGTTTTGGATCTCTTTGTCCGTTTGTGTTTTTTTTTAATAAACTGTTGAGGCCTGGAAATTCGCAGGCAGCAACAGTAAGGGATTCTCCCCAGTCAACATTCCCAACTAGCCTGTGACTGTTTGGTATGGGGAATCCGTCTGGTTTGCGGTCCGGCTACCGTAGGTCAAGTAACAAAACGAGGGTTTTACCGGTTGCGGCCCGGTCCACCGTATTTTGTATTTTTTGACTAAAGTATGAGATGCAAGTGCCTAATTAACAATGCAGGGTGATAAAGATGCAAAGAGTAGTCACAATGTGATGCGCAGGTTCTTACCTCTCGTATTAGAACTCGCAAGCATCCAAATCATGTAGGAAAATAAAATACTAAATAAACTATCTATCCCTAGGGAGCAGAATTATCATTCATTGGTAAGTAACATATTTAGTACATGCATCATGAAAAGTCACAGATAGCTGATACTACTTTCAAGACACATGAACAATTACAGATATTTGAACAACCAGATAGCCAATTGTTTATGAACAACCTTCATTACTCACAGTGGAAAACATCACAATATATACTGAAAAGCATTCAAACAAGAACATAGGTTCAGGGAGTTAAAACACTCTCACAGTTAATGAAACATAGCTGAAAACGAAATAGTTCCCCTTCAACATTGTTCATTTAATCACATAGATACATTCCACATTACGCTTTCTCCAACCGGAAAAAGTTGCAGTTTCTGATTGTAAAACGAAATAATTCCTCTTACAAGCAAATGTTTTACAAGTTTTTCCAGGGAAAAAGTCCTTGTAACTTCTAACTTTCAAGTATTTAAACAAAACAGTAGATCGTTTCGGTTTCCCCCAAACGTGTGACTTTTCCCTTCCTTCAAAACGCTTCATCTTCTCATCTTATTTTCTGTATGCGTTCATGATTTGATTAGTAACGGTTAGATCTTTTGGGTCTATGCCTTTGTCGCCATCCATTTTGTCTTTTCCTTAGCTTGTCTTTATCGCGATCTTGATGGCTACAGTTCAACCTTTCCTAAAACTGCCTCGCTATCCCTTCGCGCCGCGGTAGTCTGAAGTCGTCCTTTGAGTCCACCTACGATTCAATAGAGTGTATCATTCATCGGGACCGAGTTATAAAACAAAGCATCACATTATAACAACTGAAACAGCCAACCCAAAAGAAATGGCCAGGTGCACCACTTGTTCAACGCCGACACCACTATCTCGACCACTTCCAGGCTCGACAAAAATCACCAATGGCGGCAAATGGGAAACTCATCGGCGGCTCAAAATACGAACATCGGAAGGGTAGACCAATCCGCAGGCGGGAAGACTTTAAATCGGCAATCGAAGGATATTACCATTGGAAGCTAAATGGATTTCCTAGCCGCAACGGCGGAAGAGACATAGGTTAGGGACAAGTGACCGAAAGGCGGGAAAATTCCCAATCGGAAATCGGAAGGGTAACCACATCGAAAGCCAAATGACTTTCCCAGCCGTAACGGCGGAAGAGAAAAACTACGGGACCACGACGAAAAGGGTCAACACGCATCGACAGTCGGAGCTCTTTATGCTTCGAACGCTAAGCCTCTTTGGGAGCCGCAACGGCGGAAGGGAGAAGGACAAAGGCAGCCGATTTAACATAGTGTGACGCCCGATCTAACAAAGAAATTAAATATTTAAAACAGAAAATCAGCAAAGGTTTATAACCATTTTTACTTCCGAAACCGCAGACTCAAAGAACAAAAGATCCGATTTATCACTGGCTAGTAAACCAACTCACATCTGCAATCAATCACAAAATTCAAACACAGGCAACCCTTTGAAACCGGCTGAAAACCAGTCTACACAATCATTCAAAATTAAAACCGACCAATAAGTTCCAGGATCCTACGATTTAAGAACAACGCTAAATCATGAGGAGGGGCCCAAAATTTTAAGAAATTTGGGGAGAACGGTTGCGGCTGCAACATAAACTCAAAAGTATTTTAATGCATGTAATATAAATGTAATTATTTATTTTGATTATAAATAAATTAATTATTATAAAATAGATAATGTAGTTTGTATTGTGTTCTAAATATATTTTTTAGTTTGTTGTTCTTTTAATAAATATAAAATTTATATTTTTTATTGTGATTATAAATAAATTGATTATTGGAAAGAGAAAATGTTTACATTTTAAATTTTAAATTTAAAAATATAAAAAATAAGGTAAATTGAAATTGTGTGTGTTTTTTTAATTATTTATATTTAATTATTTAAATGAGATTTTTTTTAAAATATAAAAAATAAGGTAAATTAAAATTGTGTTTATTTTTAATTATTTATATTTTATTATTTAAATGATTTTTTTTTTAAATATAAAAAATAAGGTAAATTGAAATTGTGTGTGTTTTTTTAATTATTTATATTTAATTATTTAAATGAGATTTTTTTTAAAATATAAAAAATAAGGTAAATTAAAATTGTGTTTATTTTTAATTATTTATATTTTATTATTTAAATGATTTTTTTTTACAATATTTAATTTTTAATTGTAATTTTTTTTTTTCACAAAATATAATTTTTAGTTATATATGTATTATAAAATGAGAGTATAATTTTAAATTTAAAATTAATTAGTTAATCAATAAAGTAAAGGTTAAGAAAAAAAATATTTTTTTAAGAAAAAAAAGTTGGTTAAACCATAAACATTTTGTGGTGGAATCATGAACATTACCTACATTACCATGGACACTAATGGTGGAATCATATCCAATGTTTATAAAACCTACTTTAGTGGAAATCTCGATTTTTAATTGTGGAACCATGATCATTATTTATGAAAATGTGAGCATTGATTATAGATCTTGAATAATGTTGGTGCAATAACACACTTTTGTTATTGGAACCATGATACCTTTTTACAAAAATGAGGCCATTGTTTATGGTGTTTATGAGATATTAAACAAATTTGGTGGAACTATGAGGTATTGGTAGCATAACCATGAGCTTTATTTATATAACTATGAGGAATATTGGTATAACTATAAGGGTTATTTTTGGAACCTCGAACAAAGTTATTTGAATATTGAATTTTTGGTGTTGGAGTTATGAGTATTTTTTTGGTTTGCTCAAAATTCCCTCACTTGGTGGGAGTGATCTTTGGTTTCAGAAACCATGATCCAAGGGCATCTATTCAGTCATCACACTTGACTTGTACCACGCCAACTATTATGGATTTTGGGGTGTCTCCTCCCAACTAGTTCACCCCCAAGGGGAATTGAACCCAGGTTGCCTTACTAATGAGACCCACACCTTAATTGAATGAGCTAGTGGAAATTGACTTTAGAATCATGAGCATTGCTTTAAAGAACCATAAACATTATTTGTGGAACTTTCAACATAGTTGCTAGAAACATAAATATTTGTTGGTGTAACCATGAGAGTTGTCTAGGGAATGATGAGCAATGTTTACACCAGCCTAGATCCAAATCCCGGGCTCTATCAAGTGCAGAGAGGGATCAAATCTCCCTAGGTGCAAACCTCTTCTCAAGTATTATATGGGTAATTGTTTTTTAAATGATAACAATTTACACAAAATTGGATCTCTTTCAATGTTTGATAAATCTAGGTTTAAGATAAATCTATACTAATAATATATATGATTTTTAATTAATAATTAATATATATAACCATCATTTTTAAATAAATAATTAAAGTAATTATATATGTGTTTTTTAATTTATATTTAATATATATAACCATAATCATATTAATTTTAGATGGTAATTTGTATTTCATCACTTTTTAATTTATATTTAATATATATAACCATAATTATATTCATTTTAAACAGTAATTTGTATCCCGTCATTTGTAGAAAATAATTTACAAATATAACCAGACATCCAATGCAGATTTCATATTTATGTATAATGTATAATTTAGTGTAATTAAAGTTCATCCACTATCTATGTTTCCATATTAAAAAAGGATGCACTTTCTTTTAAACTTTGATCACAATTTTAAATTGATAAAATCTCATTCATTTTTATATGAACATAGGTTTTTTGAAAAAAATAAATATTACAAACTGAAACAACTCAATAGTATTTACTGCATAACTAAATAAATTTCTTACCATCATAATTCATTAAAAGAACCAAAAATAAAATGTAACACGGTATTAATAATTCCATAATCTACAACGCCGGTGAGAGAAACTGTGGTATTCAGGAATTGTATGTCAAAACATTATAATTTCAATGTTATTCATTCCAGAATCTACAACCTGAAATGTGCGATGACAAAAACTAAGGTATTACGGAATTATATGTCAAAAATGAACAATTCAAACGTAAAACCTCTCCGAGTATAATATAATTGCAATGTTATTCATTCCAGAATATACTACCTGAAATGTGCGTGAGACAAACTGCGGTATTCCGGAATTATATGTGAAAAAATCAAACCTCAAACCTTTCTTTCCATATAATATAATTTGAAGTGTCTGCAAGCAACTTGTGGGAATATAATATAATTTGAAGTGTTTGCAAGCAACTTGTTTTTTTGTTTGAATAGAACAGGACATGGGAAATGGGATCTGTTTATTGGTAAACTGTCTAGTTTTGAAATTTTGAACTTACTATGAAAATGATTTTTCAGTATTAGAAATTGTAAATATGATTTTTTTTTGAGTCTTTTACCAATTTTTTAAAAAAATTCTGAAATAAAAAGAACATAAAACCAAACTTAACTTAAAATTTTCACAAACCCAGTATCAATTATTCAAAATACATAAAATATCAAGAGGATTAGGATGAACAAAGTGTCCATTCTGCAAGACGATTATTTTTACTGTTACTTCCACCCAATTTTTAATTTCTGAAAAGTTGTGATTTTAAAAGTCAGTTACTTTTACCAATGGTGAACAAACAAAATAAGATATTTATTTCTTTATTGGATAGTTGGAAATGATTATGGGAATAGCAATGTTATTTTAAATTAGATTTTTATTTTATATTATTGTAGTTAGCTTACAATTTTTTAACTATATATTTTTTAATAATGTCAAAGACTTGGTTGATATATGTGATTGAGGATCAGCCTCATTTCCTACTTTTAATAATGACAATAACTTTTCATTTCCTTTGAAAAATTCTCATGCATTCAATTTGCCTCAATTGAATAGAGTGCAAGTGAGGAAAAGTTTGCAGCGAGGCATGAAAAGCAACGTGCCTCTATTCACTATCAGTATGCCATTTCGTTAACAGAAAGACCGTTGCAGTCGAAGGCATTTATAGCTTTTTCTCCATTCTCGAGAGCACTGGATCGAAAACCACAATATCATGCAGCCATTCAATTTTTCTCTTAAGAAACAGCCACCCATAACTACATGCTATTACGCACTGCATCGATATATTCTGATTAGATTCCATAACTCCAACGCCATAGAGAACACCTTGTCATGGTGTCTTAATTTTGGCCTTGAGCGATCTCAGACTACATGAATTTTGGCCTTGAGCGATCTTGACTGCATGAATGGTGTCTCGCTTGAGCCCATATCCTCTTGAGACAGGGTTGTATTGTTCGTGAGATTCATTCCATATATTTCATCTTGTGTCTAACCTAATTTATATATAGTTGTTGTTAAGGATTTATTTTTGAGGATAATTAAAAAATTTATTTATTATTTTTTACTTAATGACGACAAAACCAATAAATAGATTACTTTTCAAATTTATATTTAGAAGTACAAAGTAATCTTACATAACATTACATCTACATCATAGTAAAAATTAAAGTTACAACATCCCCTAATAAGGGGCAATATTATTTATAGCCAACATAACATTATATAATGTTACACAAAGTTACAACATCTTCCTCATAATAGGAAATATTATTTATAGTCTACATAACATTAAGTAACGTTACAAGATCTCTCCCATACTAGGCTGTAAAGCACCTCTCGACACAAAAAGATTGAACAATTATGGTGGAACCATGATCATTCGATAGTGGAACCATGATCATTTATTATCAAACCATGAACATTATTTATGAAACCGTGATCATTGTTTAAGAAACTTTCAATAAAGTTGATAGAATCACGAACTTGTATAAACATATTTACTTTTATGTTAAAGCACATTTTCAATTCACCATTTGAGTTATAGAATGTGATATCCTTTACTATAGTGCAAAAGTAAGATAACCTTTACATGAACCTTACAAAGAATGCTTTGTATTATTTTTCATGTAGTTCTCATTTTTCCTTGTCTTATTTGCACACAAAGATAAAACAAGTGCAAGAAAAACATATTTCAAATGAGGAACTATGCAACATATTGAAGCAAATGGTTGTGTGAGGATAGTGAAAAAATATTGTGATATAGTCATGAACATAAGGTTAAAAATACAGGGAAAGAACAATTCCAAACAAAAGAGTTATCTATCTTAAAAGCATACGATAAAAGAACAATTATATAATAGCTAATCTAAATAAAAACAAGAATGACCTAAATATCCTCCCATGTTTGGAGTTTCAAATCCATGCTCCCGAGCAAAAATCTGAAAATAAAGGTAATGAAGATTACAACAACTATTAACAAGATCTATAAATCATACATTAATGCAGTTTCAATTATAAAGTTGTGATGCATTTTAAATTACATAGGATATGTTATTAAATGAATTTTCAATTTCATGAAAATCAACATAAAATGTCCATAATCACACCACCTTTAGTCAAGAAACTGTAAATGGGGGTGGCATTATGAACATTTTATGGTTGAACTATGAACATTGTTTATGGAACCATGAATAATGTTTATGGAACCATAAGCATTATTTACAAAACATTGAACAAATTAAGTTGGTTCAACCATAAAAATTTGGTGGTGGAACCATGATCAATTTTTATGGAACCATGAATAATATTGGTGGAATCATGATCAATGTTTACAAAACCATGTGTAGTTAAGGAAACTTGAACAAAGTTAGTGGAACTGTGAACTTTTGGTCATGGAATCATGAGCAAATTACAAAAACATGAGGTTTGTTTACAAAACATTGAATAAAATTGGTGCAACAATGAACTTATAGTGGTGGAACCATGAGCATGTTTTACAAAATAGTGAATTGTTTACAGAACCTTGAACAAATTTGGTGGAATTGTGGACTTTTTGTGGTGGAATCATGAGCACACTTTATAAAACTATGGATAGTATTGGTGGAATCATGTAGATTATTTACAGAACCTTGAAAAATGTTGGTTGAATCATTGTGTAACCATGGACGTTGTTAATAAAACCATGAGTATTGTTTTTGAAATCTTGAACATGGTTGGTGGAATTCTAAACATTTTATGGTGGAAGCATTAACACTATCAAGAAAACCATGAACAATTCCGACAAACTTTAAATTTGTTTATGTTCATTTTGATGAAATTGCAAATAATATCATTTAAGAGCATCTCCTATGTAATTTAAAATGCATCACAACTCCATGATTGGAATTGTAATGTATACTATCATCATATAGTGAGATTTCTACATCTCGTTAATAGTTGTTGCAATCTTCAATATCTTTTTTTCTTAGATATTTTTGCTCAAAAGCATGGATTTGATACTCCAAAGAAGGGAGGAGATTTATGTCATTCTTGTTGTTTTGTTTATATTAACTATTACGTAATTGTTCTTTTATCATATATTTTTAATATAGATAAAATTTATTCTTTGAAATTGTTTCTATGCATATAGGCCTTATGATGATATGTCCATTTCTTATGGTATTATTTCCTTCTTCTTCTTTTTTTAAGTTATGTTTGTGACCATATCACATATTTATTTTTATTTGACTATCCTTACACAACCATTTTCTTCAATATGTTACATAGTTCTTCATGTAAAATATTTGAAATGTGTTCTTTTCTTGCACTTGTTTTAACTTTGTGTGCAAATAAGGCAAGGTAAAATGAGAAATACATGAAGAACAATATAAAGTATCCTTTGTAAAGTTCATGTAAATTTTATCAAATCACATTCTACTATTCAAATGGTAAATTGAACTAACTTTAAAATAAAAGTAAATATGTTTATACAAGTTCATGATTATATCAACCTTATAGAAAGTTTTGTAAAAAATGATCATGGTTTCATAAATAATGTTCATGGTTCGATAATAAATGATCATGATTCCACTATCAAAATCCCATCGTTCCACCATCATTGTTCATGCTTTTGTAAGCATTTATCAGTGTTCCACCGATATTATTCATGCTTCCCTAGACAATGTTCATGGTTACACCACCAAATCTTTATGTTTCTACTAACTATGTTCAAAGTTCCACAAATAATGTTTATGGTTCCATAGAACAATGCTCATGATTCTAACACTAAAAGTTCATGATTCAAATAACTTTGAACAATGCCCATGATTCTAACACTAAAAGTTCATTATTCAAATAACTTTGAACAATGCTCATGATTCTAACACTAGAATTTCATGATTCAAATAACTTTGTTCAAAGTTCCAAAAATAACCCTCATAGTTATACCAATATTATTCATAGTTCTTTAAATAGATGTCATGATTATGCTACCAATACTTTATAGTTCCACCAAATTTGTTTAAGATCTCATGTAACACCATTAACAATGCTCTCAATTTTGTAAAAAAATCTCATGGTTCCATGCCCAAAAGTGTGATATTGCACCAACTTTATTCAAGGTTCTATAATCAATGCTCATGTTTCCATAATAATGATCATGATTCCACAATTAAAAGTTCACATTTCCACTAATTTTGTTTAAGGTTTATTAACTACTCAGTAAGTAGGTTTTGTAAACATTGTCCATGGTTTTGTAGGCAATGCTCATGGTTCCACCACCAAATGTGTATGGTTCAACCAACTTTGTTCAAGTTTATAAAAACAACACTTGTGATTTGACATATATAATTTACTCCTTGTCAACGAAGCTTTATCCAAGATGACATTAATTACTCCTTGTCGATGAAGCTTTGTCAGCAAGTATCAGCTTTAATGGAGGACACTATTATAAGATGACCAAAAATGAAGATATAGGCCCATGTCTCAATCAAATGACAATTTGTTTTGCATCAATGGAGAAACAATGCATTGGTGAAGTATTAATGTGAATGAAGGGACATGGATAAAGTGTATTTCATCGACTGAAGGAGTAGTAAAATGAAACCACGAGCAAGCACAATTTGATTCACCCGTGATTTCGTTATCTACTTACAGTGCAATTTGGTTTGGTCAGGAACTGGAAGTGGTACAAAAATATTTTCTTCCTATTAATGGCCTCCTATTGGTTTTAGCGTGGTCATGAAGCTTTCTCCCTCATTCTGTTCAGCTATTTGTTGCAAACTGCTGGGGTCTTTAGGGACCATTGTTCTTTCCAGATTTTGTTGCAGAATCATTCTGTGTGATTTTGCTGAGTTTTGATTTCCATATGAACCATCATACTGTGTCCAAGCAGTGTGCCATGTCTCGTCATGCTGGGAGTGGTTGTGATCATGGGAAACGAGAAGCACGTGTGACAAAAGTAGATGGTTATAACAATGACATTTCTGTGCAATTTTAGTCTGTAATAGATGACTGGGAAAAGAGGCTGGTAAATGAGAACCTTCCTCATGATATTGATGGTGGAAGCCCAAACCACTATTGGATCATCAAAAACAGGATCGGCTCCCTCATGAAGGAAATGCTAGCAAGATGGAATGATACTCAGTTGGCAATTTCACAGGCTATGTCCAAAATGGTCTAATTAGATGTGGTCATTACTTATAGAAACGTGATGGCCATATAGAAAAAATTAGCCCTGGGAATTGATTCCTTGGGTGATGGAGTTTGCGGAAGTGTCTCTATGGATCCATCTAGTTCAATCAATGTCGACATGACTCCTACCATACCTGTTGCATCTAGAGTTCTTGTTTTGATTTCGTCTACGATTAGCCCACATTCCAAACGAGCTCGAGAATCTGATGCTTCTATGGGGAAAGAGGACTCTTTTGTGGGAAAACAGGTTGCTTCTGTGGGGAAAGAAGTTGTTATGTCATTGAAGCGTAATCTACGATCTTCGGATGAGGAACTCTTTATATATTTTCCTATCATTGAGGAAACACAGGACATGCAAGACTCAACTGTCACTACCAGCGGTGCTAACCCATGAGCTTGTTTCTGTTTCATTTTTTTTACTTCTAAGTTTATACTCGTTTTTATTTTTAGTTTTCAAGGTCTCTTCATAGCAATTTTGTACGTAGCCCCCCATATATCACATGGGTTATTGTGGATCTTTTGTATTTCTTTGTAATTTTGTTTAAACTTTACGAAGGCAGCAATCTCCATTTTCTCTATGGTTTTTGTGCTTTTGACGAATTGGGATTGTTGTTAGACCACTGTTTTCACTTGACCATAATTCTCAATTTTCTGTAATTTTTTGTATAGTTGATTAATATCAATGCAGACTTACAGAAAAAATAATATGAAGTTTAAAGATATAATATATGTAAATTTATGATTTCTCTTAATAAACTTAAAGTTAAAGATCTAATATACGTGAATAGCTTGATTTGGAGTTGTACTCAATATCAATGACAATGTGAAAACGCTTGAAACTATTTATTTAAAGTTGCAATAACAATAATTTATGTTAATAAATATGAAGTTTAAAAATGATTGGAGATCAACATGACTGAATGGATTAATTGTTCATTTATTTGAAAACATTGTTTAATAAGATTTTTCTGAAAGTCGAAATTGGGAAATACGATAGTCTCCAAGTGGAGAGAAAGATTTAGCATAAACATTGTGTTTTCTCTGAGTCATAATAACATGCAAGACAGATATCAACAAGAGTCGAAAAAAGTAGTTTAATCAAGAAGCTGATCGCTAATGCTATAAACAAATAGCATAAACATAACATTTCCATCTTATTATAATATCACATTGGATTATTTCGTTTAAAAACTTGAATGCTAAACTGTCATTATTTGTATATAAATCTATTAACAAGAAGATTTATATATATGACGATGCTGCTGAAAATAAAGGTTTAAGATAAATGAAAATAAACGTCATAGATTGCATCTTGGATTTGAAAGATTTGGTGTTTGGAGCACCTGATAATTATGATCGCTCAATGATTAAGCAACAGAAGATTAGTATAGGGTTTATATGCAGTATGGTACGGAAATATGCATACCATAATTTGAAGGGATCGATGACGTGACAAATGCCATTAGTATAGGGTTTACATACTATGAGATAGTTTGATGTTGATAATAAGTGACGATGACAGTCACTTCTGCGATTAATATGATGACGTTGTAGCAGAAAGGGGTGGCATTATAATAATGTTATGATAAAAAATGAGGGTAACAGTCACTTTTGTGATTAATATGATAGAGTTATAGCAAAAAGGGGCGGCATTACGATGACATGAAGATATTTTTGTACGTTTAAGTAATATTTGACCTTCTCCAAGATATGAGGGAATTATATACAGATCACATTAATTTCATGATATAGATATATACTATAGAGGGTTTAACTTTAAACGTTGTATAAGAGGCACAAGTTCATTTGACTGTGATCGACACATTCAATTAATTGTATTTTCATCTAATACTTTATTTCCTATTGAAGTTATCGCATATGCGTCAAATATATTTTGATGTTTCACCTCGGTTTTCTTTTTCAAAGGTTCATGAATATTCAGAGTAAGCTAGGAAGTTGTTGATTTGAGTTGTAGAGATATTTCCGTGTAAATATATTTATCATGTTGTGGATCGTATATATGCTTCATGCACATGTTTTGCGAAAAACATGCTTTCATTTTCAAAATTAGAGCATAAGCATTTTTTAAACATCTACTGAAGAAAGTTATTTTTTTGCGGCCACCAAAACTTTCGTTTAGAAGATTTGAAATAGAAAGAGATGTAACTCTTGATACTGCAGTGAATGTAAGCTCTCGTTTATCAGCTTTTCCAATATACAATACTAAGTGGTAGTTGGCTTCCGAATGCCTTTGTTATATGAGATATTGCAACATATGTAGTATTGTGTTCCTTTGTAATAGAGGAATTGGACAACAAGAAAAGATGGTAAGCAGGGAGGTTGTTCATTGGAGTTGTACACAATATCATTGACAATGTCAAAATGTTTGAAACTTGTATTCAAAATTTCATGAATTGATTATCAATTTATCGAATTTATACATATATATATATCAAATACCAAATACCAAAATAATATATATCTACAAATCTGAATACATATATATATATATATATATATATATATATATATATATATATATATATCAAATATGAATACCAAAGGACATATGTTTCAGGTTTCAAATATTTGAAATATCGGGAATTGAATTTGGGAAGCAAGCAAATTATTTGAACCAGAAGATGACTCGATGAGTCTCGGTTTTCGATATTGGAAAATATTGAATATCGAAAATCGTGGATAGGCAAAATAATCTTAACAAAAATTCAAGTTTTTGGTTTGCAATATCCAATTTTGGAAAGTTGCATTTTATTTAGAGTTGATTTAAGGAAATAAGAGTTGATCTAAAATTATTATACGTTAATTATTTTCTGATATATAATAACTGTTCTACTTAATAACTTTCACAACAAATGTCTAAGTTTCCTGAGAAAATTTAGTCTAAAACGCAGTTATTTCAAAATTTATTGGATGTTTCTTGACACAAAAGCAGATTCATTACATCAACAAGTGATGAAAAAAATAGTACATTTATAGAGAAAACAATCATTAGAGGAAATTTGAGGTCTAAAATGGGCCTCCTAAGGAAAATAATAAAATAATAGTTATTAATTTTGGAGGAAGAATGAAAAAAACTACTTTTTTTCGTATTTTTGACATATCTCCCTGTGATTTATTCAAATTCTGAGCGGGAGAGCTCGTTGGATGCTGAATATAATTATATTCCGCATCCAACGAGTACCCACACTGCATGCTTTTGACAGACCCCACTACCCCAAAAACAAGAAATACCTGAAAAAACGTGATGATGACATTTCCGCATCCAACGAGCTCTCCCACTCGGAATTTGAATAAAAACACAGGGAGATATGTCGAAAATACGAACAAAAAAAGTATTTTTCTTTTATGACAAATATGTCAATTCAACCATTATGGTTGACTAATTTTATTGAAATTGTATTAGTTCTTGAATTCTAACTCACAAAATTTATTGTTGGCCCATTTTCTTATAAGGCCCATTTTAGACCCCAAATTTCCTCTAATGGAGAAGCTTCAACCACAATTTGCTTTTAAATACTTTGAAGTAAGTAATATTTCCTCTTGTTTTCTACGTTATACAAATGGATTGTCTTGCATTCGAGAGTATCTGGAAAAAGAGAAAGGTGGAGAAATGCGAAGGCCTGAAAGACATGTAACTCTTGATGTTGCAATGAATGTAAGCCCTTGTCTATCAGTGTTTCCATTATCTATTGTAACATTTTGTAGGGTCATACCTTGGGCTTTATGAATTGTTAAACCCCGTGCCATATGAAGTGGTAGTTTCCTACGGGATCCCCTTGTTATAGGAGATACTGGAATATAAGTAGGATTCAAAGCATCCCATTAGGGTCCTTTGTAATAGAGGAATTTGATAACAACACAAGATGGTCAGCTAGGAGGTTGTTCATTGGAGTTGTAGACAATGTCAATAACTTTTCCAACTGATCCGTTAACAAGTCCTGCTTGAACCCATAAATTAGAAGCTAACATGACTTGTTAACCAATATCAATAAGAAATTTTAATGGCAACTGCTCGTCATCAATGGATCTGTGTCCATGTTTGTTCCTTTGTTCCGCAAAGCAATGTGCAATTGGCATATTAAGTTGTTTCAACATGTGTTTTTTGTGCAGTGCAACAAATGTATTGGTGGGAAACAAGTGGATAGATTGTTGAAAAGAACGGTTTTCCACATTTGAAAGGCATGAGCTTGTTCTTGTCATTAGGAGTTCCCAGTATTCAACAGTTGGTGTTCCATTTCATAGGTTTAGCAAGAGTTGGCAAAAGGTAGTTTGAGAAGGGATATTTCCTTGTTGTTGAAAAATTGTTTCTAGCATGATAAAAGTATCAAATGTACTCTAGAGAGTTGTTCCAACGGATAAGCCTGCATACATGGGGATGTCCTTTATAGGAGGAAATTGTCTGAAGTCACCAACAAGGATTACGAAACAACCACCAAATGGGATTGTACAATTTGAGGGGAAAGCTTGAAATAAGAGTGCATCAATTTGAGTTAACATTTTTGGTCCAATAAAGCTCATTTCATCTATGAGAATATAGCGAATATGGTGTAGTTCTTGTTGAAGTTTTGAAAGAGATTGGCCTTCAAGGGGATGCATTTCGCTAATGGGTATTCGAAGAGCATAATGTATTGTAGATGCATGTATGTTGAAAGCAACAACACCAGTTGGAGCAAGGAGAAGAAGTCAGTAGCCAATTTGTAGTGCATATTTTAAACAAGATATGAGGTAAGATTTCTCGGTGCCTGTAGTACCTTGAATCACCATTTTGAGTGGTTCAGCCGATGTAGTGTTTCTAGAATGACAAATGACAACATCAAAGGCTATGCATTGTGTGGGAGACAAGGAATCAAGTGAATTGGACAACGATAGGGTGTCTTCATCTATCTAGGTGGACAAGCGATTCTGGTCAATGAATGATGTTGTTGTGTGATGCAAGTGGGTGACTATATTGTTATGTGTCCAATTGTGATTTTTTTCAAAATGATGGTGTCTAAGCATTTCAAGGTCACCAATTTGAATGTCATTTCTTGGTCGCATTTGAGATAGAAGTTCCCATTCATCTATGGTATGGGACAACGGAAAGGGAACAACATTGAAATCTAAATCTTTGGATATAGGTGTAGAGGGTTCTTCTTATGCACGTTCAATATGCCGGACAACATATGTGCCTTTACTGCAATGCCAATGAGAAATAATTTCAAAATTTGTTGTTCCAATATCCTGAGGGATAGAATGAAAAGGTTTGTATAGAAGAAGTTCGCACCAACAAAACGGTTCGAAAGGTGAAGAGTCAAAGGCAGGAATGGAAAAGAATTGTGGATAGACTCTAACAACCTTGTGATGCAAGTTTTGTTTCCCTGGATATTTTTTCCTATTAGGAGAGAAAGACCAAGAACAAGTAGCTTCAAGTAGGGTTAGATGTTCAAGAGTAAGTGGTCTTTGCATGTATGCAAATATGAAGGGAGGGGGGGGGGGGGGGGGGGGGGGGGGGGGGGTTATTAGGGTCATTAGAAACACAGGGGAAGAAATTTTGACTGACATTTAGGGAAAAGAAGCGACAGCTACAAAGTATAAGTGGAAGTTTTTGTAGCATGCGACATGTCTCTTGTGCACTAATGTCTCGTTCTGCAACTGCTTGTGCAAGAAATTGTATGATTGGTTGAAGAATGGGACCGTCACTTGGTGCTGCATGTGCAAGGAGAGAGAGAATTGAATTGTAGTGTTTTTATTTTGGCTCTGCTTTTGATGCATACTTTGAAATGTATTTGAGGATGGCATGTTTACAAATAACAGGTTGGCAATCAACATTAGCCCTCCATATTGAAAGCATGGCAGGGTTGTGGATATTCAGAAGGGAATCATTTCTTGTAGGATTGTATGTTTTACGTCCATTTGGATCAATGAATAATGAAGAAGTAGGTTGTAGAGCTCATATGGAAAACCATAGCGACATTGAACAGATGTTACTTTTTTTTCCAAAGGCTAGTTGATTTTGAACATCTAATGTGTCTTTGAACAAAATTTACAAGTTCTTCATAGTCAACTGAGTAGTTTGATGCAAAAATCGATGGTGATGCAAGACTGCATGGATCATTTGTAGTAGAATGTTGTAACCTAGATGTCAACAAGTTGGAATTACGAGGATTCCATGCTGTAACATATGTGTCACAAAAAATTCTTGCAGCTTGAACTGCAAGAACATCTTCCCATTCTAATGTGTCCATATTTGGTGCATCTGCCAACCAAATAAAAGCATGAATGTGTGTGGATCCTCTATGCCACCATTCATACCTACATAAGAATAAAAGGAATATATTAGAAATGAAATGTATAAAGTGATAAATACAAAGAGAATAACAAGAAGGAAAAGATGGTAGAATACCTGCACCAAGAATCTTTTATATGAAAACCTTTTTCACGCACCTCTTGAAGGAATGTTTTTAATCTATTGTGCATGTATTATGATTTAATATGTTGATTTGATATGATGTTGTGAAATTTCCATTGGTAGTCTTGAGCTAAACCTGTAGGACGTCAGACATACATTAGAACATGCAAATCTGTCCATTTTGTGTCGGCTGCACTAAGGGTAAAGAAGAATCTTGGTGTACCTCATTGATTGATCATATTTGTGAGTTCAGCCCTACTTTTGTTCCAATATGAGCGTGTTCCACGTAATGAAGACCCAAACCTTGCGACTTGCTCACCAATTCTTTGATTAGGCATGTCCTGCAACTGGTTAACAAGCTCAAGTATTATTGGAGGTAGTGTATTCCAAGATTAATTTTGACAAAAACAGAGGTAGTAGCATTAGTCCAATGACGCATAATTACATTGTATATGTAGTACCGGAAGCGAGGATGTTTGCCAAATATGTTGTCATGATAGTGAATTAGGTGAAGTGCATATTCATGCATATCAACCTCATGAATTCTTGGTTGTTTAGGAATCGTTGCACCTGTGGGGAACAAAGTTGGAAAAGTCATGGAAAGAAGGCCTTCTGTGTTGTACTCATTGATAGGTGAAATGCCTATAGGGGCCAATCAATGGAAGGTGGTAGTGAGATATTTGGTATGTCTAACAACTATCTAATCTCTTCAACCTCACTTCTAGCATTAGTTTGTGTTGAAATAAATGACAATAAATTTAATTCATAGGGTTCAAATGAATTTGGTGGTTGAACTATAGAGGACAAGCTTTGTTCATGAGATAATGTAGCATTTCTATTAACATGCGAAATCCAAGGTGAAATGTCTGTTGAAACAAGGGGAAATGAAGCTAATGCAACTGGCGCTGCTGGTAAATGGGAAACGTGCCTCGTATTTTCAAGCTACTAGGGGGATAAGGCAAGGCTTTGCGCTATCTCCTTTTTGTATGCTATGTTGGAAAATTCTTTGAGTAGGAATATGACTGCTGAAAGAAATTTTGGGGCAATCTCAGGCATCCGATTGATGAAAGGAATAGAACCAATCAACCACGCATTGTTTGTTGATGATTCTCTTTTCCTGGGAGGATATTCCTTAAGAATTGCAAGCGTCTTCCAAGAGATTCTCCAAAGATTTTGCACCATCTTAGGAGCGCTGGTCAACAAAAGAAAAAGTGTTGTTTATGGATGGAATACCGATGAACAAACCATTCTTTGAATTGCTCGATTTTTGGGCTTTTCTGGGTTTGCTACCTGGGATAAAATCATTTGTCTCAGTTTACCTTTAACATTGGGTTTCAACCGATCTTCGCTTTGGATCGATGTTATTAACAAGATTAAAGCCAAGATAGTAGTATGGGGAGGGCATTGAATTAATCATGATGGTAATTTAATCCTTATCAAATCTGTACTTTCTTCACTTCCTATCTATCAACCTTTCTCTCTCCTCGCTCCAAAGGAAATCATGGAGCAAGTGTCGAAACTGTTTCGAGACTTCTTGTGGCAGGGTGGCAAAGGAAATCAGAGGAAATTCCATTTAGTAAGATGGGATATTGTGAAAAGACCATTGCTGGAAGGTGGACTTAATATTCGAGACCCAGGCATGGTCAATTTTTCTCTTGGTGGTAAGATTCTATGGAATCTCTATTCTAACAGCTCTCATCCTGTAAGTTAGCTTCTTCGGAAAAAATATCTTAATGGTGTTTCACTAAGAAACCTCCAGATCGACAACATTTCTAAAGGTACTTTGTAGACAATGTTTTGAATTCTTTCAAAGAAAACTAAGCCACGTCCATGGGAATGGAAAACAGACTCTGATTTGGTCTGATAAAATTTTGGGCAATTCACCTATCGAAAATGTACCCGAATTACTATCTATCCGTGAGTGGCGTATGCAGCAAGGATTGGTTAAGCTTGCTGACATTTCCTCTTGGGATAATAAAGGGAACTGGATGGAGTGGGTTTTCCCAACGCTCCCAGTCCACCTGCTTCATAAAAAACATCTACTCCTGGATGTGCTGAAGGGAATGGCCCCTATCAATATTCACGTTGTTGATCATTGGAGCTAGGGGAAGATATGATTTTACACCTCGGTACTTGGTTTTGTAGCACTACAGACGGATCAACCCCAAATTCAGAACCATTCAATTTGGAAGCATGTTTGGGTTTCTCATGGGTTACCTAAGTTCAATTTTTTCACGTGGGTGCTCATGCAGAGAAGAGTTTTGACAGGTGAAAATTTAGTTAAGCATGAAATTTTAGGCCCTCATAGGTGTATCATGTGCCGTGTAGCCTGTGAAAACTCGGATCACCTATTTGTGGATTGCGTTTTTACACAATCGGTTTGGGTGATAGTGCTTCAGGGACTTAATGCAGTTGTTCCTGCACAGATTTCTATCATCACTCTTTTCTCCACTTGGAAAACAAGGTATTCACTGGTGCTGACCAGTAACAGTCTATGGAATCACATATGGCTCTCCATTCTCAAATTTATTTGCTGGAAGCTATGGTTGGCAGGAAATGATATGATTTTCAACAATTATGAGCACTCTCCTTTGTCTATTATTTCCAAATCCAAGGCTCTTTTAATTGAAGCACTGGGAAATTACTCCTTTGAGCCCGACACCCCACTTACAATTGAAGAAAGAAGTTGGTTGGGATCCCTGCTGACGTGGGACAGGATCAGGAAGAAGAATTTAGCTCGTCCAATTTATAACCCTGCTTGGAAAATACGAATGAGTGAAGTAGAATTCCAAGTATGGTGGAGAAATCAAGGAAAAGTAGCGGTCTTCTTTAATGGCGCCTCCAAAGTCAACCTAGGAATTTTAGGTGTAGGTGGTGTGATTTAATCCCATGATGGATTAGCTAAAGAAAATTTCAGTCGGGGATTAGGACATAATACAAATAACCAGGCATAAATTCTTGGGCTGTTCAAAGGATGTCAGATGGTCCAGGATCATGGAAATATGGCTCTTCAAGTTTTCGATGATTAAGAAATTTTAATAAAGATCCTAAATTATGAGGATTATTTTATCAATATGGCTCTCAATAATACTCTTCATCGGCTACGGGGTTTATTGCATACCTTCTCTTCTACTTACTTTTTCCACATTCTTCGTAGTTTGAATAAGAAAGCAGATGCAAAAGCTAATGAGGGATGCAGTTTGACACAAGGAGTATTCAAAAAGAACGTTGAAGCACCTTTGACTATATGTATTCCATAGTTGGTTTGCTTCTGATTTCCATAAATGTCAAGAGAGATTGTAACAAGGATAAGTGAGTTAAGACTCCATGTAATTCTGGTTGTTTAGGCCAAGGACTGGATCTATTACATAAAAGGAATACAATTGGTTTTAGGAAATGTCATCTTTACAAGTCTATTGAAGATTCCAACCAACATTTCGCCTAGAATTGAGTGTATATTGTTCAGGTGTGGAGAAAGATTTAGATATATTTTTTTGTAAGTTGCACATTCTATTAACCAGGAATATCAAAATTTACATATAGACAAAGAGTCTGACATGGCGTCAGGTGGTCAAACCTCCACCTGAGCCATTCAAAATTAAATAAGCTTCTAGAGTTACTGGAGTAGAGAACTTCCTGGAGCCTTAGGGGCCAATAAAATCGTAAACCGGTTATTAATCTACACGATCTAGATTTATACAAAAAACTTAACAGAAGATAAGATAACTGTTTGTAGGAAATAAACTTAACATAGTACTCCGAACTAGGAAGTGGTCGTGTCAACTCTGGAGACATGGGCTGAATTAAGGCAGTGGAACCACCTCTAGGATGGGACAAGACCACCCCCCTTTGTCTGAATTTGTGACAGAATTAGTAACATGCATGAACACAGGTGGTGGAGACATCTATTTTCTTGGCTCTTCACTATCTCGCACACGTGTGAACAGAGGTTTAATGGTGGATGGGATAGGAAAAGGCACACTGGTAGCAACTTCCAGAGCTGTTGTCGGACCTTTATCCATCGATATTCCTCATGTGACACTGCTACACCCTAACTCCTTTCCTCCAACGCACCTCTGCTCAGTCCAGGAATTTCCAAGCAAAGGTGGTGTCCAGGCTATTAAGCTGGTTATCCTTATCGGTCATTTTTTCCTTGACAAAAGAAATAGTGTTGCGAGTCGAGCTCCAACTTCCCATCATGACCTCCATAAGAACCCCCATCACATTTTATAATAGCCAATAGTGGTTAATTTCCCTCCCTCCTCTCCTAGTGGCGAGCCGCTCGTTAACCAGACAACTTTCCCAGTGATCAATTAAACCGCAGACTGGCATCTAAATTCTAGATTCATATCCCTCCTCTGGCATAACACTTATACCCTATTGTGACCTGCCATGACCATTGCTTCCCCTACGAGGGGTCCTCCTTTTCCTGGACATCAGAGAGACCGGAGCTAAGTGATGGTTAAGAAGCTGTGAAGGAAACAGCGGCATAATGTGATGCAGAATGAGCTGACTGCGCAAAGTGGAGGCGGTAATGTGGACAACAAACTGAAAGAAAACATACACAACAGGGTGCAAGTGGATAGTGTCACAACCTTCCATGGACACCTTCTTATCTCATTCCCTCTGTACCCGAAGAAGACCCACACACTTCATCTTAAGCACCATTAAGACCATGTTGAATGTTGATGGAACAATCTTAAGCGTCACCATCCTGGGATGAGACAACTTCACCAACCCATGCAACATTTCTAAGGGGATGTGGAGGGGTATTAATGTAACCAGCATGCGTGGTGCCACGCTGTCGGCTCCCAGAACGAGGCACGATGCACTATCGGTTAAGCAGGTTGGCACTCGCATTGGGGTGAGAAAGCTTTAGATCTTGACTCAAATAATGAATAGCTTTTAGAAGTTGGTGCAAAAACCCTTTGAACATCTTTTTGAGGACATGCTTATTCCTCATTTTTGTGTGCCACTCAATATTTTAACATTTAGTTTAGTCCAACAAGGGAAAAGAAAGAACACATATTGTAGAAGAATGTATAGGAGGTTGTAATGTCCCAAATTTTACATTGGGTCACAATGGAAAAATCACATTTTCCATATTCATGAAAGTTGTCAAAGGGATGCTAAAAGTCAAATAATTGCCAAGGTGGAAAATCACTAGTTTCCTAGCTTGGGGGTGGAAGCTTTGAGATTTGGAATAAGGGGGATAATAAATGATGTTTAAACATTAGAAGAGGATAAATATTTAATAATGTAGCTTATTAAATAAATACAAGAGAAAAATTAAATGGCTATGGAGAATGGAGACACGTGGAGACTACGGGGCCTACTCAATCTAGAATTCCTGTGTTAAATGGCATCCTCCTCTTATAATTTCGAATCTATGGGAAGCCTAATGTTTTGGGATGGATTATGAGGTTAATATAATTTTCCATATACTTCATAGGTCGAATTTGGGATGAATTGTAACTTACATGGGAAAGGAAGCGCCAAATTGGAGTTTCATGGACACTTGGCTAGATTCCCCTTACATTTAAGACATTTATGACACCGATGATGGAGATTCTATGACTGTTATGACACAAGTGAGATATGAATGCTGAAATACTGACATACTGACATGTCAGGACTAAATAGAGCATCTTAGAGTTCGAATTTGGGAGTTGGAGAAGATTTGGTGCATTTTCCCCAAGGGTCGAAATTGTGACTTGGGAGTTGTTTCGGAAAGAGTCATAACAGCTTGTGTAAACTGAACCATGTTGCATATGAGACTTTGAAAAGTTACCTTACACATACCCAGCCTCTGTTCAGAAATTCAAGTTACTTTGGGGTCATTTGTGAAGCCATTTCCGGCAATTACCCAGGGGGAATTGGAGCCCCAATTTGCTAGTAAAGACTCCTACTTTGAAAAGAACATTAAACAAGTTTTCAGAAGTAATTGGGAGGTCACAAAACATACATGAGCATGATATTTAAGTTATATTATCATTCATGTACCTTCAGAGAAAATTTGGAAGCATTTGAGTCAATTTGGAGGTCTAGACATCAAAACTAGTCAAGAGCCAAAGTTGTGAAAAAATTAGAAAATTGGGAATTTTAATAAAATTCCAAAAAATGGGACATTACAATGGTATCATAGCATTATATTGGCACCTGATGTGGTATGATATTTATTAGGACAATAATTCAAGGACCACCTATTGCAGCTGTAACAATTTCCCAAAATTCCAAAAAAATTTAGGACCCTCCTTTGCTTGGATTAGTTCGATTTTCTTCTGTGAGTTGGTTTAATGATTCTTCAAGACCCTATTGCTGCTAATACCTGAAAGTAATCTTCTGTGATTGTATGCCTTTGAGTGATTTTAAAGTTTTCAAGTCGGGAGAAGTTCTGCTTACTACCCTGCCGTTGCGGAAGAATGTTCAGATTTGATTCGGGGGGTTTTATCCTTTGGCATTCCGCCGTTGCGGATGGGTTTTTCATTTCGCTTTCCACCGTTACGGATGGTTATTTGCTTTGGCCGTCCACCGTTGTGGATGAATATTTGGTTTGAATTTGATTTCCTTTCCGGCCCGTTGGGTTCTCTCGTCGGCCATTCTTTTGGTTTAAATCGGAAGGACTTGTCTTTTCTTTCTCCGCCGTTGCGGATGGACATTTGGTTTTAACTTCGACTTTTCTCCTGTTTTGATTTTAATCGGCTGAATTGTGGGTTTTACATCGGAGCTTTCTATGTTTTCTTCCTCAGGCGTTGCGGAAGGTGTTCTCTTTTAGCTTCCACCATTGTAGATGGACTTTCGACTTTCGCTTCGACTTTTACAGATCGTTTCACATCAGATGATTTTTTTTTTTTTTACATCAAAACTTTGGTCATTTCTTGTTACGCCGTTTCAGAAGGAAAATTGTTTCCTCTTCCAATCATGGCTTTGACGTTTCGGACCCGTTTGACGTTTCCATCGTTTCCGTAGGTCGCGGGATTCCGCCCTTGCGGCTGCGGAAAGCTTTCTCTTTCCGCCGTTGCGGACGGCAAATCATAAACTCTCCCGATCAATGTTTGGTTTTTCCCCGCTTTTATAGTTTCGGATGACTAAGTCATTTTAAAGCCCGCCGTTGTGGAAGGTCATACCTTTTGTTAGCTCTGCCGTTGCGGAGGGGTGTTTGCTTTCAGCTTTCGATTCAAAAGCGGTCCGCCCTCCGATATGTATGACAAGGGCGGAGGTCTTGGTGCTTTGATCATCTGCTATTGCGGAGGGGCGTTTGCTTTCATCCTCCGATTCAAAAGCTCTCCGCCGTCCGATCTTTTACCCACCGCGAGAGTTTGGCCGTGTGTATATAAACGGGGTCGAGACGTTAGATTATTCTATTGTTATTTTCAACTGCCGTGCTCTGTCGCTATCGTGCTGTCGCTCGCTTGCACCCGCCCAGTCCCCATTTTCGGTACACACAGTCCAGGTGTCTCGACCATGAAGCTCAACAAGCCTCTCCACGTCGGTTACGCATCTTTGCCAGGTAGGCTCGTTGTTTCCCTAACCTCGTTCCATTCGAAGTAGTTGTTGACTTTACCCACGGTTGGGTTTTTCCTAGGGCTGTTCTCCCTCGACCCCGTCTTACATGCGTATATAGTGGGGAATTTATAGCATAGCTGGTAGTACGGGCGTTTTTCGCCCATGGTTAGGTTTTTTGCTGCGGTCGTTCTTCTGTTTTTACCCCGTGATTGCGCCTATTTATATTGGGGTTTTTTTTTGGTATTACTGTTCGCAGTGGAGGCGTTTGACCCATACGGTGTTTTTGTCCGCGGTCGTCCATTATGCAATCCTGCGCCGATTGAGTGGGGGTTTCGGTGCAGACAGCCGTTGCGCTGTCTGCACCAATCCGCCCTTTATGATGCTACGTGGGTAGGATTAGTTTGTTCACGGTCTCTCCCTGTGGGTTTTGGGTTGTTTTTATCTGTTGTGTTACCTGCATGCTTTCACCCCAATCGTGTTTGCTTATACGATTCTACGCGACCTCATTCGAGCTTAGTGTCGAATCCTAGGCCTGCTAAAAACGACATGCCATTACTCTTAGTGTGTAAATTTCCCCTATCTATCCCAAGAAGCAAAATGATAATGGCTCCCGTAGAAAGCGAAGGTTTTAGTCGCGATGATGAAAATGTTTTTCCTGCGAACAGCATCAGTCTTCTTAAATTTTATGTAGATCTCCTTCTTGCTGGATTATAATGTTAAAATGTTTGGTATAGGAAAACAATGGTGGCTTGCACAATTTTACTGCATATAACTTGTTGTTCATCATGCTAGATATAGACCAGGTCATTGAATAATGCGCGATGTATTTTAATAGTTCTGTCAGTTAGGCCATTTCAGGTTATACATGCATATATTCTTGCCTCATTGACTGATTGTTATCATCTTAAACATAGAAGAAATGGCACACTGTACATTGATGTATATGAGTTTGTCATTCATCCAAAAGGGCTTGATGTTACAATTTTATGACAGGAAGAGCCCACTATGTCAAAGAGACAAAAGAAGAAGGCCCCTGTGGTTGAGGAAGAGCCAGAAGTAGAAGTTGTCATTAAGACAGAGTACATATACGAGGACACTAAGTGCATTTCTGGTGTCGAACCCGAATACCAGTGGGGGGAAGTATATAGACTAATCACCCGCAGAGAGGTTCCTGACATGGGATTGGAAGAAGAGAGTATATATGCTAACATAGAAAAATCTGCAATCATGAAAATCGCCACCAGACCAGAGCTGTTCCCATGCTCTGAGGTCATTGGTTGGATTCTGCCCCGGGCAGATGTGACTACCATGATCGTTGAAGAAGTTAACAAACAGGGCTATGCTGCATATAGCCCAGGATATGTAGCTCTGGCTTACCACCTCCCTGAAGCCCAAGTCTTTTTATCTGATGATTAGCTGAGCAGCATCAGAATGGACCTGGTAGAAACTCTGAAAAAGATGCTGTTGCAAGGAAAACATTACAGATACAGACCGACGGGGGATTACGATACAGCAAGCCTGAGAGCCCCCTATAGGTTCATAGCTTTGATGCTAAACAGGATTTTTGGAAGAGCACATGGTAGGTTCTTCAAGTTAGAATGGGTCCCAATCATTTTTTATGTTGCAACCCAGGGGACAATTTTCAACTGGGTTAGCATTGTATCCAATAGTCTCTCAGCTTGCTTGGCCTCGGCTCTGGGAGGATTCCACCAGAAGAGATCGGAATTCTATATAAGTTCCATTCTTATAGACTGTATATTATGCAATCAGCCTTTCCCTGGCCTCAGGTGCATCTGGGACAGGGAAAGAATTCCTATCTATTCGGCTTATAAACCACTGTGGGCGCATAAATATCACAGCCATTACCGAGAGGTTTGTGAGCACTTCATTATGCCCTTGTACACACTCATTTTCCTGAAGGAGTGTGACTGTATGTCGAAGGAAGCACTGTAGGTCATCGAAGAATATGCAGACTACTTATTGACTGAAGATGGCCTGTATTTCAGGATGTTTGGGGGATCTAAAGCACCCTCCTTGTTGCCCAAATACGCAACTGATTACATTATTCACAAGGAGGTAGTTCGACAAGTGTTCCTGGATGGAATAGGCAGTTTTCTGTTTGAGCATAAGAAGACTGCACACCCCCCTTTGTCCTTTAACTTAGGTAGTTTCAGGTTCACAAGGGTAAAAAGGCCGATGAAATTGTGGAAGAGCTGGACAGATTCCATTTTGGTGAGATGCCTTTCCACCGAAATGACTCCCATAACAAAGTATCAGATCACTGCAAGGAAAATAATGTACATTTTGAGTATACCCATCACTGGGATAGGGAGGAATCTGTCTTCAGAAATGCCCAAACATGACAGCTCTGAGGAGAAGATTCAAGAAGAAGATCACCACCAAAGGTGGGAAAGGGGACGACCAAGCAAAGGCTGAAGAAGAAGCAAAGAGAAGGAATGAAGAAGCCCTAAGGTTGGCGCAGGAAGCTGCAGGATGGCTGCACACAGAAGAAGAGGAGAAAAGAAAAGCTGCCCAAGAAGCAGCTGAGAAAGCCGAGGAAGCATCTAAAGAAGCAAAAGAAGCAGCTAGAAAAGAAGAAGAAGAGAAGAAAAGAAAGTTCGATGAAGAGCTCCAAAGGCAGGAAGCAGAAAGGCTGAAGCTGACACAGACTAAAACAGAACAGTCGGCTTCTGATACAGCTGGAGGGAAAACCCAAGAAGCTCAGGACCCACAAATACCCGCTGCCAGCACGCCCACGGTCCCCACATTGAAGCTTGTGCCTTTTATTCAGAAAAAGGGAGAGGAGATCCATGACTTCAACACTATTTTCTATGATAGGGCAACAAAGAGGATAATAAAGAGAACAGAGAGGAAAGTGGAGTCAGGAGGTTTTCCCGGAAAGATGATCACAGATACACCTGTGGCGTTGGGAACAGATCGAGATCCAAGATTTACCATTTGAGCCGGGGCAGCATTGATTCAAGCTTCGAAAGATAATGTGGATAGGATCATGACAGACTTGGAGCTGTCTAATAAATCCTCAGCCAAATTTAAAGACACCTTGAGGAAAGAAAGGGAAGAAAGCAATAGGCTGAAAAGAAAGTATGAAGACATGCAGAGGGAGATTAAGGCTAAGTTGCAGGACCTCCAAGTAGAAAGACAGGTCAGAGAAACAACACAGGAATGTCTGGAAAACACGCAGAAAGAATACCAAGATCTAAAGATAGAGAAGGAGCAGTTGCTGAAGAAAGTAGAAGAGCTTGAAGAGCAGCAAAAGATCATCCTACAGGCCAGTGAGATGCATTCCCAAGAGCAGGGAAAGAAACATCAAGAGTAGATCTCTGCTCTGACAACTGCTCTGGAGAAAGCAAAGGAGCAGCAGGTGAACCTCCAGCCATTCAAAGAACATGTCTTGGCCCAAAAGGCTAGGATGTTGCAGCTCCAGACTGCTGTGGAGGAGGAGAGGTGAAAAATACTGCATATAGACAGTCGACTGGAGGAAATCCTGGAGACCTCTTCTTACTTCATTGACAGATCTCAGGATGTCATCGAAATCTTGACTGCAAGAATAGCAAGGCTGGATAGCAATGAAGAAACTCCAGCAGAGCTACCATCCAAAGATAAACATGCCCTCAAGCGGGACTATGAGTTAATAGAATTTGCTATTAACACCGTTGAGGATTTCAAGAAAACAGTCAAGAAGACAAAGGGAGCCTGCACGGAATTCTTCAGAAGGCTTCTTATCACATACAACCGGTGCAAGACAGAAGCCGAGCACAGGCTGGATGATTTTCCGGACGACAGCTCCTTTGTGGAAATACTGTAGAAAAGATATCAAGATGAGGAGGCTAAGGTACAACAGATTAAGGCCATTGATGATCAGATGCTGAAAAGTGAAGTAGGCCACTCAGCCGTTAGCGTTCAGCTTTTGGAGGATCAGCTTTGGTTGAGCGCGGCCAGGATTGAAGCAATAAAGAATCAGGCAGCCAAGTTTGAAATAAATATCCAGTTTCTGGAACCCTACGCATTTGAGGGCCTCGCCTCTGAAGCTTCGGCTTGGAAGAAGTTTCTAGACACTCAAGTGGTGCCCTCCTCATGAAAGAACGGTCATTTTGTAATTTGTAACTATTTTTTGTAAATTATTTGGGAAAAGTAAACGTTGGGAAACGAGAAGCTGGGAAGCCCAAAGGTCACTTTGGGCAGCCCAACAGTCTCACCTTTTTTGTATAAGTATAGAGGACTTAGAGAAAGAAAGGGCTTTTTCCCAGTTAGACTGGAATCACTTGTAAGAAGAACTATTTCTCTTTGCAATAACGATATATGGTTTTCCTGTGGAGAAAGATTGGTGGGATTTCCAAATGTTTTGCTGTGGATGGCGGAAAGATGAACTATTTTGTTTTTTCAGCTTTTTATCCATTAATCGTGAGATCGTTCTAACTCTTATGACCTATGTCTTGTTTGAATGATTTCTGATTTATTCTTGTGGAATTGCCACCATGAGTAATGTATGTTGTTCATAAAGCAATTGGCTATCTGATTGCTGAAATATCTTTAATCGTTCATGTATTGTCTGTAGGAATATCAACTATCTGTAATTTCTGTTTATAATGCGTGAACAATGCACATTACTCATAATTAGATTACAATTTGGCTCCTCGGGGATAGTTAGATAGTTATATAGTTAGATAGATAGTTAGTTTACTTCATTTCTGCATAAGTGATTCAGATGCTGGTGAGCCTAAGACGAGAGGTAAGAACCTGTGCATCACATTGTGACTGCTCCCTGCATCCTTCACCACCCTGCATGGTTAATTAGGCATTTGAATCTCATACATTAAGTCAAAAAATACAAAATACAGTGGACCGGGCCGCAACCGGTAAAACCCTTATTTTGTTACTTGACCTACGGTAGTCGGACCGCAAACCGGACGGATTCCCTATACCAAACAGTCAACGGGCTAGTTGGGAACGTTGACTGGGGAGAATCCTTTTCTATTGTTTCCTGCGATTTTCCAGGCCTCAACAGTTCTGGCGCTAGAAGGAGGGCCGCCAGTGCATGGCTGGCCGTGGATATTGATTTTTCCAAGATTACCTCACCAGCAGATCTTGAAAAGATTTTGACCTGACCCAAAGTGTAGAAGTACTGATTAGATCTTGTTCTGCCTTTGAAGCAGGTAAACCTGGTTTCATCCTGCGTTGCTCTTCACTCAAACTTTGTTCCTTTACCTGTGCTCATGGCTGGTGTAATTGTGAATCAGCCCAAACCATTGCCTGCTTGGAGAGCTAGATCACCTCTGAACCTCACACCTCCTTTGCATAACCTACCTCAAGCCTTTGACAAGCTGTTGCCTAAGTTTGACCCTGAAGATAGGATTGCTATAGATGACCACTTGCAAAGCTTCTATTTAGCAATCGAAGGGCTAAGGGCTGGGGAGCACGAAGATGTTGTCTGTAGATTATTCCCTCATACCCTGAAAGGGGCAGCTGCTTCATGGTATTTTTCCCTGCCTGTGAACTCGATCCCGGAATGGGATACTTTTGAAAGAATATTCAGAAATAAATATGCAACCCAGAAAACTCATGCAACACTAATGAAAGGATTATGCACTTTGAAGAAAGAAAGGAAAGAGAAAGTGCATAGTTTCACCCAGAGGTTTGATGCTTATCTAAAGAACTTTTCTGGAACTGACAAACCCTCAGACAGGGTCCTAATTGAATATTATACCTTAGCCCTAGGAACGGAGTTAGCTATGTTTGCCAAGATGAAAGCCAAACCTACATTAGCAGAGACCTATGAAGAGGCAGAAAGGGTAGAATCTGAAAGGGAGAGTATAGAAGTCTATCCCGAGCAACTGAGGGAAAAGACTGTCGAGAGAAGAACATTACTGCTGTCTAAACCTAAATAGGATCAACCACACGATTATCGGGGAATGGTGGAAATGATGCAGAAGCTATCCAACCAAATAATAGATCTGGAAAAGGAACGAGAAGCTCAGAAAACTTATAAACCCCATTACCAAAAAAGGGAGGATAACAACCAATGGCAAGTCCCTCCACCTAATTCAGCATCAATGAACATAACAAAAGTAGGGGGGGATAATTTCTGTACGTTTCACCAACAACCTCATTCTGAAAAGAAGTGTCCTCAATGGTTGAATTCAATAACATTGGTGATGAATAAATTGTTGGACCCTAAATTGACTAAGGACAGTAGTAAGGAGGAAAAGATAAACTAGACCATAGAGAAGCAAGATATGGATAACATGTTTTCATGGAATGGTGTCTCGTTGTTTGACACTGAAGAGAGTGTTTTTAAACCTGGATACACATCTACAACAATGAAGGACAAGAGTTTAACAGTTGAAGACAAAGAAATAATCTCGAATATTAAAAGGTTGCAGGAGAATGTCAAAAGGCAGGTAGAATTGAAAGTTGAAGACACAACACTTGAAGCCACTACTGTCAACCAGGAGACCAAGCCAATCAGTGAACCTGTCAAACCTGTAGAAGAGCAAGTAGGTGTAAATGAGGAAAACCCCAATGAAACTGGAGAAGAGGATATACCTACTCATAACCAACTAGGAGAAGAAGACAAAGAACCTGGTTGGGAAGAAACAGCTGACACCCCGCCTTTTCTTTTGACTCTAGAAATGCTGAATTATAATGTGCATAATTGCTTAGTAGACTCTGGATCAGCAGTAAATGTTATGCCCCTTGAGATTTGCAAAAGGATTAAGGGACAGCCAGGGTCCACACCTTGTGAAGTAACGCAATTAGATAGCACAGGTGTCAAGGTAGTAGGAGAAATGAAAAATGTCCTCATTCGCTTTTCTGCAAACAACAAGATATGTCAATTCATTGACATTATGGTGGCTGACATACTAAGTGGATATGGGCTTATTCTGAACCGAGATTGGGCTGCTAGGTTGAAAGGTTATTTTGCTTCAGATTGGTCTCATTTGTTGTTGCCTCTCAAGGGTACCCCAAATCAGATCAAAATTCTGAGAGAACCTTACATGAAGCACACTGTCACTAAGCTAGGAGAAGGTAATGAATCTGCTGATTTTGTCCTGGGAAATTATCTGACTGAGCTTAAGCTAAGACCTCATACCTTAAGAAAGGCCAGTTCTAGAATTGACATTCAGCCTGGTCTCCTTCAACTGCTCCAAGATGAAAAAGATGATGGAAGACTAATAGACATGCTTTCAATTTCAAAAATGGTACACTTAGACCATGGATAAGTTTTTGGCCTACACTCCAGCCTAGCCCTTTAAGTTATTGGACTGAAATTTTTTTTAAGGGTGGGCACTTAGATTTTCTTTCTTTTTGTTTGTGTACATAAATAAATTGATTTGTTTTCTTTAATGCTTGATGCTTTTCCTTTTGTTTAGTAATTTGAGGCTATTTTCTTTTTGCTTTGCTTTGTAGTTTAATACTTTTCTTTTGTTGAATAAAGAGGCAAACTTTTGGTTGCAATGGAAACATCAGGGTTCTTTATTAACTGAAATCCTGACTAAGAGACTGTGTTTTGAAATATGAAATGTCTTCTAGTAAGCAGTGTTCCTAACTGCCCATGCATTCATTGAAGTCTTAACCCCTGTAAATAACTCAGCAGTAAAACAGGTCTGGAATACTATTTCGAGGTTCCATCCATTTCACATCTTAAATGTCCAAGGGGGTACCAGCAAAAGACCCACAGAAAGGAAGCAAAGTAAACAGTATATCATATATAAATGATCCCATGCCATAATTTCTGAAAAACAAAAAAGCTATCAAGAGTCAAGACTCCTTAAAGAAACAAGACATATAAAAGCAAAGTATCAAAAGCATGAATTTCAAATTGCCAAAAGTTCATCTCCGTCCATGAGATGAAAAGCCAATTATTCTCTCACACAAAAGGACACTATGGGATAGAGGAGCCTGAATAAAATTCAGAAAGAAAGGAAGATGGAGGACTCACAAGAACTAAAGTTCAAATGGCACAAAAGTGCAGTTGGCATGGGAATGAGGAACAAAAGGATAATGTTGTTTACTATCTGTTACAATCTTGTGGTGTTCAATCTTGAAACTACCTAAAGACAGGTAAAAACCTCATTTATCAGGCCTCAAAAGAGTTATTCAGACTTGCAATATTTATGATGTTACCATTTCCCAAAGAATGGGCTACTTCTCAATGATTTAAATGTATAGATTGGCCAGCTTAGGGATACAAGCATCTAGAAGATGTTAACTTTATTCAAACAGTCTTGCACTGGGAAGGAGTTAATTCAGAGATCTGGGGTTCACCAAGTAGTCGCCAATTGTTGCAGCTGCAACAATTTCCAAAAATTCCAAAAATTTTTAGGACCCTCCTTTGCTTGGATTAGTTCAATTTTCTTCTGTGAGTTGGTTTAATGATTCTTCAAGACCCTATTGCTGCTAATACCTGAAAGTAATCCACTGTGATTGTATGCCTTTGAGTGAGTTTAAAGTTTTCAAGTCAGGAGAAGCTCTGCTTACTGCCCTGCCGTTGCGAAAGAATGTTCAGATTTGATTCGGGGGATTTTATCCTTTGGCATTCCGCCGTTGCAGACGAGTTTTTCATTTCGCTTTCCGCTGTTACGGATGGTTATTTGCTTTGGTCGTCCGCCATTGCGGATGAATCTTTGGTTTGACTTTGATTTCCTTTCCGGCCCGTTGGGTTCTCTCGTCGGTCGTTCTTTTGGTTTAAATCGAAAGGACTTGTCTTTTCTTTCTCCATCGTTGCGGATGGACATTTGGTTTTAACTTCGACTTTTCTCCCGTTTCGATTTTAATCGGCTGAATTGTGGGTTTTACATCGGAGCTTTCTATGTTTTCTTCCTCCACCATTGCGGAAGGTGTTCGCTTTTAGCTTCCGCCGTTGCAGATGGACTTTCGATTTTGGCTTCGACTTTTACAGATCGTTTCACATCGGATGATTTTTTTTTTTTACATCAGAACTTTGGTCATTTCTTGTTACGCCGTTTCGGAAGGAAAAATGTTTCCTCTTCTGATCATGGATTTGACGTTTCAGACCCATTTGATGTTTCCATCGTTTCCATAGGTCGCGGGCTTCCGCCCTTACGGTTGCGGAAAGCTTTCTCTTTCTGCCGTTGCAGACAGCAAATCATAAACTCTCTCGATCAATGTTTGGTTTTTCCCCTCTTTTATAGTTTCGAATGACTAAGTCATTTTAAAGCCCGCCGTTGCGGAAGGTCAGACCTTTTGTTAGCTCCGCCGTTGTGGAGGGGTGTTTACTTTCAGCTTCTAATTCAAAAGAGGTCCGCCCTCCGATATGTATGACAAGGGCGGAGATCTTGGCGCTTTGATCATCCACTGTTACGGAGGGGCGTTTGATTTCATCCTCCGATTCGAAAGCTCTCAGCCGTCCGATCTTTTACCCACCGCGAGAGTTTGGCCGTGTGTATATAAACGGGGTCGACACATTAGATTATTCTATTGTTATTTTCAACTGCAATGCTCTGTTGCTATCGTGTTGTCGCTCGCTTGCACCCGCCCGGTCCTCGTTTTCGGTACACACAATCCAGGTGTCTCGACCGTGAAGCTCAATAGGCCTCTCCACATCGGTTACGCATCTTTGCCAGGTAGGCTCGTTGTTGCCCTAACCTCGTTTCGTTTGAAGTAGTTGTTGACTTTGCCCACGGTTAGGTTTTTCCTAGGGCTGTTCTCCCTTGACCCCGTTTTACATGCGTATATAGTGGGGAATTTATAGCATAGCTGATAGTGCGGGCGTTTTCCGACCATGGTTAGGTTTTTTGCTGCGGTCGTTCTTCTGTTTTAACCCCGTGATTGCGACTATTTATATTGGGGTTTCTTTTGGTATTACTGTTCGCAGTGGAGGCGTTTGACCCATACGGTATTTTTGTCCGCGACCGTCCGTTATGCAAGCCTGCGCCAATTGAGTGGGGGTTTCAGTGCAGACGGCCGTTGCGCTATCTGCACCAATCTGCCCTTTATGATGCTGCGTGGGTAGTATTAGTTTGTTCGCGGTCTCTCCCTATGGGTTTTGGGCTGTTTTTATCTGTTGTGTTACCCGTATGCTTTCACCCCAGTTGTGTTTGCTTATACAATTCTACCCGACCTCATTCGAGCTTAGTGTCGAATCCTGGGCCTGCTAAAAAGGACATGCCATTACTCTTAGTGCGTAGTTTTCCCCTATCTATCCCGAGAAGCAAAATGATAATGGCGCCCGTAGAAAGCGAAGGTTTTAGTCGCGATGATGAAAATGTTTTTCCCACGAACAACATCAGTCTTCTTCAATTTTATGTAGATCTCCTTCTTGCTGGATTATAATGTTAAAATGTTTGGTATAGGAAAACAATGGTGGCTTGCACAATTTTACTGCATATAACTTGTTGTTCATCATGCTAGATATAGACCAGGTCATTGAATAATGCACGATGTATTTTAATAGTTCTGTCAGTTAGGCCATTTCAGGTTATACATGCATATATTCTTGCCTCATTGACTGATTGTTATCATCTTAAATATAGAAAAAATGGCACACTGCACATTGATGTATATGAGTTTGTCATTCATCCAAAAGGGCTTAATGTTACAATTTTATGACAGGAAAATCCCACTATGTCAAAGAGACAAAAGAAGAAGGCCCCTGTGGTCGAGGAAGAGCCAGAAGTAGAAGTTGTCACTAAGACAGAGTACATATACGAGGACACTAAGTGCATTTCTGGTGTCGAACCCGAATACCAGTGGGGGGAAGTATATAGACTAATCACCCGCAGAGAGGTTCCTGACATGGGATTGGAAGAAGAGAGTATATATGCTAACATAGAAAAATATGCAATCATGAAAATCGCCACCAGACCAGAGTTGTTCCCATGCTCTGAGGTCATTGGTTGGATTCTGCCCCGGGCAGATGTGACTACCATGATCGTTGAAGATGTTAACAAACAGGGCTATGTTGCATATAGCCCAGGATATGTAGCTCTAGCTTACCACCTCCTCGAAGCCCAAGTCTTTTTATCTGATGATTGGCTGAGCAGCATCAGAATGGACCTGGTAGAAACTCTGAAAAAGACGTCATTGCAAGGAAAACATTACAGATACAGACCGACGGGGGATTACGATACAGAAAGCCTGAGAGCCCCCTATAGGTTCATAGCTTTGATGCTAAACAAGATTTTTGGAAAAGCACATTGTAGGTTCTTCAAGCTAGAATGGGTCCCAATCATTTTTTATGTTGCAACCCAGGGGACAATTTTCAACTGGGCCAGCATTGTATCCAATAGTCTCTCAGCTTGCTTGGCCTCGGCTCTGGGAGGAGTCCACCAGAAGAGATCGGAATTCTATATGAGTTCCATTCTTATAGACTGTATATTATGCAATCATCATTTCCCTGGCCTCAGGTGCATCTGGGACAGGGAAAGAATGCCTATCTATTCGACTTATAAACCACTGTGGGCGCATAAATATCACAACCATTATCGAGAGGTCTGTGAGCACTTCATTATGCCCTTGTACACACTCATTTTCCTGAAGGAGTGTGACTATATGTCAAAGGAAGCACTGCAGGTCATCGAAGAATATGCAGACTACTTCCTGACTGAAGATGGCCTGTATTTCAGGATGTTTGGGGGATCTAGAGCACCCTCCTTGTTGCCCAAATACACAACCGATTACATTATTCACAAGGAGGCAGTTCGACAAGTGTTCCTGGATGGAATATGCAGTTTTTTGTTTGAGCATAAGAAGACTGCATACCCCCCTTTGCCCTTTAAGTTAGGCAGTTACAGGTTCACAAGGGTAAAAAAGGACGATGAATTTGTGGAAGAGCTGGATAGATTCCATTTTGGTGAGATTCCTTTCCACCGAAATGACTCCCATAACAAAGTATCAGATCACTGCAAGGAAAATAATGTACATTTTGAGTATACCCATCACTGCGATAGGGAGGAATCTGTCTTCAGAAATGCCCCAAACATGACAGCTCTGAGGAGAAGATTCAAGAAGAAGATCACCTCCAAAGGTGGGAAAGGGGACGACCAAGCAAATGCTGAAGAAGAAGCAAAGAGAAGGAATGAAGAAGCCCTGAGGTTGGCGCAGGAAGCTGCAGGATGGCTGCACATAGAAGAAGAGGAGAAAAGAAAAGCTGCCCAGGAAGCAGCTGAGAAAGCCGAGGAAGCAGCTAAAGAAGCAAAAGAACCGGCTAGAAAAGAAGAAGAAGAGAAGAAAAGAAAGTTCGATGAAGAGCTCCAAAGGCAGGAAGCAGAAAGGTTGAAGCTGACACAGACTGAAACAGAATAGTCAGCTTCTGATACAGCTGGAGGGAAGACCCAAGAAGCTCAGGACCCACAAATACCCGCTGCCAGCACGCCCACAGTCCCCACATTGAAGCTTGTGCCTTTTATTCAGAAAAAGGGAGAGGAGATCCCTGACTTCAACACTGTTTTCTATGATAGGGAAACAAAGAGGATAATAAAGAGAATAGAGAGGAAAGTGGAGTCAGGAGGTTTGCTCGAAAAGATGATCACAGATACACCTGTGGCGTTGGGAATATATCGAGATCCGAGATTTACCATTCGAGCCGGGCAGCATTGATTCAAGCTTCGGAAGATAATGTGGACATGATCATGACAAACTTGGAGTTGTCTAAGAAATCCTCAGCCCAATTGAAAGACACCTTGAGGAAAGAAAGGGAAGAAAGCAATAGGCTGAAAAGAAAGTATGAAGACATGCAGAGGGAGATGAAGTCTTCTAAGGATGAGTTGCAGGACCTCCAAGTAGAAAGATAGGTCAGAGAAACAACACAGGAATGCCTGGAAAACACACAAAAAGAATGCTAGGATCTAAAGATAGAGAAGGAGCAGCTGCTGAAGAAAGTAGAAGAGCTTGAAGAGCAGCAAAAGATCATCCTACAGGCCAGTGAGATGCATTCCCAAGGGCAGGGAAAGAAACATCAAGAGCAGATCTCTGCTCTAACAACTGCCCTGGAGAAAGTAAAGGAGCAGCAGGTGAACCTACAGCCATTCAAAGAACATGTCTTGGCCCAAAAGGCTAGGATGCTGCATTTCCAGACTGCTGTGGAGGAGGAGAGGTGCAAAATACTGCAGATAGACAGTCAACTGGAGGAAATCCTGGAGACCTCTTCTTACTTCGTTGACAGATCTCAGGATGTCATTGAAATCTTGACTGCAAGAATGGCAAGGCTTGATAGCAATGAAGAAACTCCAGCAGAGCTACCATCCAAAGATAAGCAAGCCCTCAAGTGGGACTATGAGTTAATAGAATTTGCTATTAACACCGCTGAGGATTTCAAGAAAATAGTCAAGAAGACGAAGGGAGCCTACACGGAATTCTTCAGAAGGCTTCTTATCACATACAACTGGTGCCAGATAGAAGCCGAGCATAGGCTGGATGATTTTCTGGACCACAGCTCCTTTGTGGAAATACTGCAGAAAAGATATCAGGATGAGGAGGCTAAGGTACAGCAGATTAAGGCCATTGATGATCAGATGCTGAAAAGTGAAGTAGGCCACTCAGCCGTTAGTGTGCAACTTTTGGAGGACCAACTTCGGTTGAGCGCGGCCAGGATTGAAGCAATAAAGAATCAGGCAGCCAAGTTTGAAATAAATATCCAGTTTCTGGAACCCTGCGCATTTGAGGGCCTCGCCTCTGAAGCTTCAGCTTGAAAGAAGTTTCTAGACACTCAAGTGGGGCCCTCCTCATGAAAGAACAGTCATTTTTGTAATTTGTAATTATTTTTTGTAAATTATTTGGGAAAAGTAAACGTTGGGAAACGAGGAGTTGGGAAGCCCACGGGTCACTTTGGGCAGCCCAACAGTCTCACCTTTTTTGTATAAGTATAGAGGACTTAGAGAAAGAAAGTGCTTTTTCCCAGTTAGACTGGAATCACTTGTAAGAAGAACTATTTCTCTTTGCAATAAAGATATATGGTTTTCCTGTGGAGAAAGATTGGTGGGATTTCCAAATGTTTTGCTGTGGATGGCGGAAAGATGAACTATTTTGTTTTTTCATCTTTTTATCCATTAATCGTGAGATCGTTCTAACTCTTATGACCTATGTCTTGTTTGAATGATTTCTGATTTATTCTTGTGGAATTGCCACCATGAGTAATGTATGCTGTTCATAAAGCAATTGGCTATCTGATTGCTGAAATATCTTTAATCGTTCATGTATCGTCTGTAGGAATATCAACTATCTGTAATTTCTATTTATAATGCGTGAACAATGCACATTACTCATAATTAGATTACAATTTGGCTCCTCGGGGATAGTTAGATAGTTAGATAGTTAGATAGATAGTTAGTTTACTTCATTTCTGCATAAGTGATTCAAATGCTAGTGAGCCTAAGACGAGAGGTAAGAACCTGCGCATCACATTGTGACTGCTCCCTGCATCCTTCACCACCCTGCATGGTTAATTAGGCATTTGCATCTCATACATTAAGTCAAAAAATACAAAATACGGTGGACCGGGCTGCAACCTGTAAAACCCTTATTTTGTTACTTGACCTACGGTAGCCGGACCGCAAACCGGACGGATTCCCTATACCAAACAGTCAACGAGCTAGTTGGGAACGTTGACTAGGGAGAATCCCTTTCTGTTGTTGCCTACGAATTTCCAGGCCTCAACACCACCATTATATATTGAAACCCAAAAGTTCTTTTGTTGAAGAGGAAAAAAAAAAGTAGGAGAAGAAGACAATTTTTTGGAAACTATGACTGGGCATGAAAAGAGAACCTCATATGATGGCGAGGAGATAATAAAATGCATGGAACCTATATTTGAAGACACGACCAAGAATATTATGAAAGGATTTTAATTTTTGGCTATCCAAAGTTGGGAAAAATATAATGATTTTAAGAAAACTAAGGGGAAAAATGCACGAGTTTGCTTGAAGAATCAAAAGGAGGAGACCCATGAACCACCTAGTTCTAAAATAAGTGAAGTAGAAGAAGTATTACATGAAGAGGATATAAATTCACTCCAAAGTGAATCTGAAAAATATGAAGAGACATCACATGAGTATGAAGAAGATTTTATTGAAAATACTGAAGACAATTTTGAGACACATGCTACCTTGGAAATGAAACAAAGAGCATCTGCTGATGGAAGCTTGAACTATGAAGGAGTACCTATTAATGGGTGCTCACAACTCTATGTTGGTGACATAGAGATCAGATTTCAAAATGTTTCTGTAAGCCTAAATTCCATTAAACATGAAAATGAAGACCTTGTAGTAGTTGAAGAAGAAACAAGATCAACTTCCCCATCACCACTTGAACTTCATGAAGTTGGTCCAAGCAAGAAGGAAGAAGATGAGGAGGTTCATTTGCAAGAGCCTCATTTGCTTGAAGGGTCCTTAAAGATGAATGAAAAGAAGATCCAAGAGTCCCTTAGAATACTCCATGACACTCAAGCATTGGTATCAAATTCTTGTTGGAGAGCTACTTCCTTGGAGGAGCCATCATTCCTTGAAGACATGGAGAAGATTCAAAGAGCAATGTGCAACATCAAAGGTAATTTCATGTCTTTGCTTTTTGATAGAAAAAATTTCATTGAGCTTATTGAATGGTTACATGAATCCTAGTTGAAGAATAATGAAGTTATTGATAAGATCACAATTCAAAATGAGCAACTTCTTGAAAAGTTGCAAGACACTTGTTTTTCCCCCGATGTTTCAGATTTTTATAAGGTAGATTGCTTGGAGGATTCTAATGACATGATGGATCATGAGAAACATGAAAAATTGCAGGTTCTTAATGTGCGTGAGGATTATAGTGATGAGATCCAATCACTTGTTGTGGTGGAAGAGGAACTTGAGTTTCCTCTTGAAAATGGTTACACACTTTTTGGAGAACTGCATGATTCCACTACATTGAAACCAGCCCATGAGGAAATTTTTGCATTTTCTAGGGAGGTGAATAATCCTACCCCTATGGATACTTCACATTATGACAATTTTTCACTTACTGATCATTTGAGTGATTAGGTTCTTTCTCCTACATCCTACACTCCTAAATTTTATAGCAGCCATCCTAATGAAGTATGGGTGAAAGGTTTATTTTTTATGGTGCTACATGAAGATCATGGAAATTCTATTTCTCCCTTTGATGATGGAATTATTAGAGAACCATCTTATTTACATTTTCAACAGCATCCTTGTTTACATTATGATTATACACATCTACATGGGTGCACCTATGATGTTCATTTGAGTCACTTGAAGACTCTTGGTTTTTCTTGCTCAACACTTGGTTCATTTGATGTTGGAGGAACTTCATCCAACCCTTGGATGAAGAGGGATATGATTGAGGAAAATTATTATTGGTGCGGCAAAATCCTCTTTTATTTCATGATGATATACATATTCATGGTTGTATTCATGAGACTTCTTTGAGACACTTGAAGTCTTTGTGTTTTATTTTTTCCTTATTTGGTTCATATTTTGGTGTAGGTTCTTCATTCACTTCTTAGATGAAAGAAAAAATGGATGATTATTGTTTTGATACATATTAAATTCTTTGGGAGCATTATTATAGGACATGGGACCCTCACCTATGTCGTTGGAGCAGTGATTGGTCACATGAAGCATGTATGTACTTGGCAAATAGTAGTCTACTCACTGGGAGGTATAAGCACTTTCATGATTTCTTGGTGAGGCACCTCCTTGATGTACATTCTTATTATGTTTTTATATACTTTGATGATATATATTATGCACTCATGATGTTTGGAATCATGCATATAAGAAAATGGGATCCAGGAATTCTCTTTCCAAATGGTATGGGTTGGAGAGCACTCTTAATTATTGGAGTGCAATGTAAGCAATGGGACCCTGGTATAGTTTTTAGTCCCACTGATTTCAAATTCTTTGGGAAACAAGCAGTATGGTAGATGGATTCCCCATTAATAATGTGATGTTAATCAGAGAAGCGCAGCAGCAAGCATAGTAGTTCCTCTCTGAAATCTTCATGAAATCTCAAAGACTCAAGGTGGGCAACTCAGTGGCAACTTCAAAGAATCATACATAAAGCATGTTCTTCAACAACCATGTTTGAAATTGCTTGAGGAAAAGCAATATTGGGAAGGGAGGATTTGTAATGTCCCAAATTTTGCATTGGGTCACAATGGCCAAATCACATTTTCCATATTCATGAAAGTTGTCAAAGGGATGCTAAAAGTCAAATAATTGCCAAGGTGGAAAATCACTAGTTTCCTACCTTCGGGGTGGAAGCTTTGAGATTTGGAATAAGGGGGACAATAAATGATGTTTAAACATTAGAAAAGGATAAATATTTAATAATGTAGCTTATTAAATAAATACAAGAGAAAAATTAAATGGCTATGGAGAATGGAGACACATGGAGACTATGGGACCAGCTCAAGCTAGAGTTCCTATGTTAAATGACATCCCCCTCTTGTAATTTCAAATCTATGGGAAGCCAAATGTTTTGGGATGGATTATGAGGTTAATAAAATTTTCCATATACTTCATAGGTCGAATTTGGGATGAATTGTAACTTACATGGGAGATGAAGAGCCAAATGAGAGTTTCATGGACACTTTGCTAGATTCCCCTTACATTTATGACATCTATGTCACCAATGATAGAGATTCTATGACAGTTATGACACAAGTTAGATATGAAGGCTGACATACTGACATACTGACATGGCAAGACTGAATAGAGAATCTTAGAGGTCAAATTTGGGAGTTGGAGAAGACCAAAAGGTTCCTACTCAAATTTGGGAGAAGAAGGAAGGTGAAGAGAGAGGCCACATGGCATAGCATGAGCAGCCACACTAATTCGACTTGGATTTGATTTATGTATGGATTTGGAACCTTAGGAGACCAACAATGTTTATAAAATACAAGGATAATTCATGAGAAGAAGCTTTTGCTCATTTGTGGATTATGAGAGCTAGTGGATGACTAGTTTTCTTGCTTAAGCCAATTTCGAGGGTGAAAGATTCACATCCTAGTTGGTGTTTGGAAAGGCCACTCAAATCTTTCATGGAGCTTTAATGGAGTCTTATTTGCAGGTGTAAGCTACAATAAAGCATGTGGATTCTTCTATGGCAGCACTCTCTCTCAACTATTTCTAGTTTTCACACCATATTCATGCCAATGGAGGGATTGCGCTTTGGGTGAGTTATTGATCTCTTTGGAGAAGATTATAATGCCAATTATATTATGTGATGATGTATATGCTTTGTATTTCATGTTCAGAAGACTCAATACCCAAAAGAATTCATGTAAAAATATTGAACAATGAAGAAATAGTGTCATTTCCCCACTATCTTGTTGTGAACCATTGTAATACTGATGATTTCAAACCCTAAGAGATATCCCTGCCATCAAAATAAGGATAGTCTACTCTAGCCTTTGAGCTGAGAGACCCCCGCTGGTGAAAAATATGTAGCGGCCGTTGCTGAGAAGCAAAACCTCTAACTGTGGTAGGGTGACAGAGGTTGAATTGCAGGTCTGTGTTCCACTGTTGGAGAGCCTGCGTGACCCAACCTTTCTCCTCTGGTTTGTCCACTCATGAGTATTATCTCCTTTACCATCCACGTGTGAGTGAGAGATGGCTTCCTGCTTCATCCGTTGTGAGCGGATCGTCTCATTGTGATCGCTACTACCATCAAAACCCTTCCATCGTCTATCATAGCCGCTGATTTGGAATTTTTCACCGCCCTACCATCAAAACCCTTAAATTTGGTTAGTGGAGGGTCGTAGCTCGCTGTGGTAGAAGAGGAGCTTGTGAATTGGTGAAGATGTGTGCAGAAGGGACCGCCGAGCATAAAAATGTTTGTGTGTGAAGAAAGAATTAGCGAGTAATGTGGAAGCTATAGAATGGCAGGATCCCCGAATTTGTGCTGGTGAGAAGGGAGGGAAGAATGCACATATACGACCTTCCGTATATGCGCATATACGAAAGCTCGCTTCCGTTTATGCGCATGCTGCCTTCCGTATATGCGCATTTTGGATTTCGTAAATGTGCATATACGGAGGGCCGAATGCACATATACGAGCTTCCGTATATGCGCATGCTGCCTTCCATATATGCGCATTTTGGATTTCGTAAATGCGCATATACGGAGGGCAGAATGCACATATACGAGCTCCCGTCTATGCGCATATATGGAAGCTCGCTTCCGTTTATGCGCATGCTGCGTTCCGTATATGCGCATTTTGGATTTCGTAAATGCGCATATACGGAGGGCAGAATGCACATATACGACCTTCCGTATATGCGCATATACGGAAGCTCGCTT
>LPNX010373577.1:0-22988 GCA_001517045.1 Pseudotsuga menziesii
AGTCACCCACAGGTCCCCGCCTAAGCTAGATTATATGTACTCTTTCAAACCATTGTCTTCGACTATTGAAACTTCCATAGCTGCGGGATTCAATACTGCGCTGGTTGAGTCTGAAATACGACCACTGGCGGCCAGAAACTACCTGAATATCCCTAATGTGTCTGCTGGCAGTTGGCAACTGTCCCAAATTCGGAATCTGTTGGGCACCAGTAACAACACGGTCGAACCTCCACTGTGAGCACAAGTACCAGGAACACGCACATTCTCAGAGAACTCGTTGCATGGCTTCCAGGACGAGATCAATCAGGGTTTCGATTCAAGGCAGAAAGATCCGGTTGAGAATAATGCATTTTGACAAGAAGGTTTACAATTTTCCAACCTGGAGAGAAAATCTGAATGCAAACCTAGCACGATCAACTCTTCTGGATTACCCAACAATCTTATAAAAGAAACAGTTGTTTTCCCCGACAGATTGCCATCCGATGACGAAGCCATGTACGACGATTCATACAGGGGAGGAACATCAGAAATTTTTGAAAACGCCATTCAATATCACCCGAATGACTCGCTTGAATCACCAATAAGTTCTGCAGATATACCAGTAGCAAGAGCTGATCTAATGAGCGAGGAGGACGAAATTAACTACTGGGATAAGCTGTTAAATTTTGTGAAAACGGCATGCCATAGTCTAATTTAATCATGTAAGCACAGCTTGAATAGTTGAACCTGATCATATCATTGTTCTTAACTCATGCCAGAGGTTGGCAGGCGTCCCACCATAGCTATTATATCTGAATTTGGATTTTTTTTTAAAAAGGGAATGAAAATATGAGTGGTATAATAATTTTAAATTTATTGATAATAAATTTTAAAGTTTCATTAAAGAATATACACTTTGTATATTTTTAAAATATTTTGAGATTTTGTTTATGTTATACAAATTTTAATATATTTCACATTTATAATTAAAATATTTAGATATATTATTTATTTTTATGTTGAAAAAGATTAAATATATTTCAAATGTATGATATTAAATTAAATTTTTAAAACTTGTTTTTGCTCGATCTGATTTTTTTTCTTATAAATTTGACTTTATGAAATACGTAGACGAATATCCATAAGAAATAGCCCAATTCAACCCAACTACTACTATGCTTCCCACTCAAGAACAACATGTGGTCTGTTTTGGATTCCTTTTGCAAGGTGATGTGTTGCACCAAGTGATTTGCTTCATTGTTTGAAATTAATTCGGACACAAAAGAATCTTGTGTGCATTATTAGATTTACTCATTGATGAATAATCTTATATGAAAGAGCATATAGGGAGATGAAGGTTAAGGTTGAATTTTTTTATTTTATTTTTTTAAATTTAAACGACTAGAATATTCGAAATTTTTTTATCGATCAACATTATTGGTTATAAATATAACAACGAAAGTGAGTTTTTTCTTAACAACTTTTAACAAGTTTCACTTTTTAGATGATGTATGTGTGAACATATTGTGAGATTTGTTATCCATATCCAAAAATTGGATCCGAGTATGAATTTATCTTTCTCCAAAAATAATTTAACATCCGTGGTGCCAAGGGAGATGATGTTGTGAGGAGCCATGATATTAGGGTGTAATAAAAAAGGATTTACTAATTTGTTAATAGTTAATTTTGTTTTATAGTCTAGAAAGACTAATAAGTTGTCGGCAATAGAGAAAACCTAAAGTAGGTGAGTGTAGTGAGATGCCACAAATACGTTTAGTGGGAGGTAGATTTCTCTAAAATATTAGGTAGATTTCTCTAAAATATTAGTTGTGTGTTTGTGATACTGTAGAAAAATTAGGCCAGTGCACTTAGAGATATGGATGAGCTTCGAAACCCCTAGTTACTCTTTCCTCTAAGTATAGTTTATTTTTGTGGGCATCGAAAAAAACTGTGTTACTTGTTGGGAGGATGAGAATATTGTTCATTCTTGATATTTGATATAGAAGAACCAATCATGTAGTGTTGAGGAAACTAAGAAGCTTGACAAGTTACTAGAACTCTATGTTTTAGGTATGAGCTATTGCAAAATTCTTATCTTGTATCATAAAATTTGGGCTCGTTTGACAAATTTGTCACTTAGAGCTAAAAAAGATACGCTTTACGAAAGATAATATGTTATGAAGTAGATCATGCAAGAATGCTGAACAAATCCTTATTACATCCCTTGATCACTCTAGCATGCCCCCATTGATCGAATCAAACAAAGGAGGGGGTATTTATGAATTCCAAGATTCTAAATTTTTCTCCATCGCCATATTATGAGTTCATAAATAAGAAATGCATGTCTAGATGCAAAATACAAACACGATAGAAATACAATATCTATACACACATGCATCATAGATAGCAATATCCATTCACGGGAAGAAATGATATATCACTACACAAACACACTATACAATGAATGCATACTTTTATTGAAACCAATACCAACATTTGGGTGTGTATAAGAAATGTTCCACACAACTGTAGTTATCAACCTTAGATACCACCCCCAAGCCGAGCTATGAGGCCACAAAGGTGAAGGACACCTATAGGATTTTCTCTCCTATTCAAGAACCCATTCTTCTCTCAAGTATTAGCAAATTTATCATCTATAGCTTCTACATGAATATCACTTAGCCATCACATCTATGGAACTCCTTCAAACTGTCCCGCACAACACAAGGATGACATTTCTCTTCAATGATCCACAATTTCGCCATGAAATCCAACCCTTACAGTTCTTCCCAGTGTACATAGTAAGAGTCCAAATTACTATGTGACTTTTAAGAGTTCCAGGTAGAAATAAACCACATATTCTCAAGCATCTCCTCAACATTAAAAATCAATGGCTCAAGGTTCATATCTTTCCTAGCCTCTATGCTCACCTACAACAATATATCACTTTTCTCTAATGTCTACAATTCTCTTCCCATAATTCGAATTTTGGGTTGTTCACAATCTGGTAATGGTAATGGAAATGGAAAGAACAACAGAAAGAAGAACTAAGTGACCACTATATCCTTGTAATGGTAACTGGAAACGAATGAACACCGACAAACAACAATAGGGAAAACATTGCCTACTGTAAAAATATGTGTCCAAAAATAATTATCATGTTTGAGAAAAATGAGTGGTAGTCTCCAAATGAGATGAGAGGATGGAAAATTTAAATTACTTGTGACCATAGAAGAGAGTAGTCTTACATCACCCATAAATGTATATTCATCACATGCTTCCATAACTACATGAGAAGAGTTTCCCAACCAACCTCCGACAAGCATTCCAAGATTGGATTTAATAGTCAAAGTGGAGTAATTGGCTCATTAAAGGCATAGGGAAGTAGGATATGAGTTATACAATAGTAGAAAAATATAAATATATGACTAAAAAACTACTAAAATTTGCGTATGAAAAATTAACTTTTGCCACATGACTATTAGTAGTTATTGCTAGTCATTATCACCCAACTAAATTTACGACTCGACAAATTTATTCATTTATTGATTGTTCCAATTCATCAACTTGGTAGTATATTTAGTAGTTTTCTTAGTCATTGATTTTCATTACCTCGTTATTTATTTAGTACTTGTAGTAATTTAGTCCCTTTAATCATTATATATTTAGTAGTTTTCTTAGTCATTGATTTTCATTACCTCGTTATTTATTTAGTACTTGTAGTAATTTAGTCCCTTTAATCATTATATATTTAGTAGTTTTCTTAGTCATTGATTTTTGTTATCTAGTCATTTATTTAGTGCTTTTAGTCAATGATTGTCATCAACAAGTAGGATATTTAGTCATTTTAATCATTAATTATCATTAACGTGTAGAATATTTAATCATTCTCATTCACTAATTTATGTAGATAGGGCATGAAGGAATCAAATCACCAATCTCCTCCTTGTAAGGCATGTTCTCTTACATTGAGCTAGAACCCTTACATAAAATCAAAGTTCACACTAAAAAAAGTAAGTTTAGTTAAATTATAAGTCATTATAGTTAAATATATAAGTTTAGTTAAATATATAAAATAAGTTTTTTTCTTCCATAAAGTGTTAATAGTCGCTAGCCACTACACCTTAAGTTTTTGAAGCCATAATTTATTCATAGTAATACAAGAAATCATTATAAATAATTGGGTAAAGTAATGCATAGCTTACATAGATTTGCATCATAAACCAACGAATCGAACATGAAATCAAAACAATGACAACTAAAGCAAGAGAGAGAAGCCACCATTGCATTTTCTAGGTTATAACAACTTATCTATCTTGTTTCATATTTGACTCAAATTGTGTAGATTTAATAAAATTGTAGACAAATTTCCCTACAATAGTTTCCTCTCCACTATCCATAGCCATGTAAGAACAATCCTCTAATTCAATTCTCTATGGAACATATACTATTCATCTATCTAGATCATATACAAGGATTGATCCAAATTTTGCTTCAATTTTGTATGGAACATCTACTCCATAGCTATCGAGATAGAATAGGATTGATCCAACCCTACTTGGGAACAAGTTTTATAGCTAGATGATCAACCATATATATCCCATTTTTGTGATTATTGGTAGTGATGATGTATAGAGTAATATTTGATGACAACTAGTTCTATTACTTCCCAGTGAGATAAAGAATATATTTGTCCATTTCTTTCTTTGTTAACCGGTATCTGTCAACAAAGATTTCCATATGTAATATATAGACTATATCTCTATGTTTCTATTAATACAAGGTTCAAGTTTATTTTCTAGCAAAAATGAAATATAACACTAAGCTCATATACAATGGTCTAAGATGGGAACCAACAATGGGTATTGAGCATAATGTTTTAACTATAAGCAATGAAATTGTGGATATACTACAAGTATATATTGGAAACATGCAATATAAAAGAAGGGGATGTGAAGGGAATCATACAGTCAAAAATTATCCTCATAGGGGATATCATATGAGTGTTGTGCATAACATACATGAAGCAAGTACAATAGAGGATGTGGTTAGAAACAATCCTAGAATTTATGCATCCTTGGATTATAGACAAGAATAAGACCATTCCAATATGATTAAGATCAAATGTAAAATTATTGATCAACCCATTTCCATTTTAATTGATTTAGGGGCAAGTCATAGTTATATTGCTTCCAATTTGGTTGAAAGATTGAACTTAGAGGAAAAAAAATCATGGAAAACCATGGTTGGTATAGTCGGATACCATAACCAAAAGAAAAATCAGTGAGTAGTAAATGGTTATCCCTTGGATGTGAATGGAATCCATAAATTTGTATATTTGAACATTATAAGTTTTGGTTCTTATGATGTTCTTACTCGAATGGATTTATTGGATGCAGAATATGCCATTTTAGATTTCCATAACAAGACTCTCACTTGTCTTGATGAAGAAGGAAATAACAAGATAGTAAAAGGAAATCCGAGGCCTATTTCTGTAAGGTAGGTTTTAGTTGTGTAATTAAAAATATGTTTTAGAAAAGGCTGTCAGTTGTATGCAGCTCATGTGGAGGAACCAAAAAAAAGGGCCCTAACCTAGAAAATTTTCCCGCATAATAGGAATATGAAGATGTGTTTTAACAAATACATGCGTTACCACCAAAAAGAGTTATAGAATTTTCTATTAACCTAGTGCTTGGATCTTCTTCACTTTCTAAAATAACATATAGATTGAGGACACTTGAGTTGAAATACTTACAAATGTAGCTTGAAGAATTATTGAAGAGGGGGTACCTATGACTCGGTGCTCCATAGGAAGAACCAATTCTCTTTGTAAGAAGGAAATATGTGACATTGATACTTTCTATTGACTTTAGAAAATTGAATAAAGTCACAACGAATAGAAAATATCATCTTCCTTGAATTGATGACTAGTTTAATTAACTGAAAGGGGCAAGGATTTAATCCAATATAGATTTAATATTGGGTTATCATCAGGTGAGAATAAAGGATGAATATATCAAAAAAATATATTTTAGGACCTAATATGGTAATTACTAGTTTGTGGTATTTCCTTTTGGATTATCAAATATAGTAGCTACTATTATGTGGTTAATGAAGGACATATTTAGACATTATTTGGATCAATTTGTCATTGTATTTTTAAATGACATTCTTATTTATTTAAAATCAGTGGAGGAACATGAGGAGCATATGATATTAGATCTACAAGTTTTAAGTGAGAATCATTTATATGCCAAGCTAAGTAAATGCCCCTTTTATCATAAACAAATTCAATACTTGGGACACATTATATCTTGGGAAGGGGTGGAAATAGAGCCAAGAAATATTCAAGTTATCATGGGGTGACATACACCAAGGAATGTGTTATAAGTGAGATCATTTATTGGATTAGTTAGATATTACAGAAGATTCATAAAAGAATTATCAAAAGTAACATATTCAATTATATCCATACAAAATAAGGGAGTCAAATTTTAATGGACAGCCGAGCGTGAAGAAATATTCCAACAGTTGAAGAGAATTCTCACAAGTGGCACACCAATTTTAAAAATTGCTGATCCAAATGAATATTTTGTCGTATGTACAGATGCTTGTAAAGAAGGAATTGGTGGTGTACTCATGCAACATGGGCATGTGGTTTTTTATGAATCTAGGAAGTTTAAGGAGCATGAGAAAAATTATTCCACGAGTGATTTAAAATTGGAGGTTATAGTGCATGCGTTAAAAATGTCGAGACATTATCTCATGAGAAAAAAAAGAATTAAAAATGGATCACAGTGGTATAAAATATGAAACAACTTTTTAGTGAAAGACAACCAAGATGGATGGGATTTCTATTTGAGTTTGATTTTGAAATCAAACACGTTAAGGGAAAGGATAATAAGGTTGCAAACACACTCATAAGAAGAGAACATACAATGCATACTATATCCATTAGAATGTGAATATAAGATTTGAAATCCATAATTTTTGAAGCTGTTATTTCATATCATCTATATATTAAGGTAAAAGAAGGACGACAATAGGAAAATTTATGGCAGAAATTTAAAGGATATAGGTTGGAAAATGATGGGATTCTTATCAATAATAACAGAATTTACATTCATATCTCTGTTGAATTAAAATTGTTGGTAATGATTTAAATACACAAGGTACCATATGGTACCATATGTCGGACATATTTGATATCAAACTTACAATCGCAACAGCCAGAAGTCAATACTTTTTTCCCTAAATGAAGAAGGATGTAGTTGAGTACATAACAAGATCTATGGGATGTCAAAAAGTAAAGGTTGAGCATAGATATCCAACATGACTGCTTCAACCATTTCCAATTATAGGATGGAAATGGGATGTGGAAATAATTTATTTCATGACTAAATTTCCTAGGACAACAAAACACCATAATTCTATCATGGTAGTGGTGGATAGGTTGAAAAAATGTTGCACACTTCATTCCAATTAAGTCAATTCATAAGTAAACTAACTCAACATAAATTTATATGAAGGATATTACAAGATTACATGAAATATCTGAGGCAATTGTTTCAGATAGGGATTCAAATTTTACATCATGTTTTTGGAAATGACTTTTAAAGGATTTGTGACAAATTTGAATATTAGTACAACATATCACTTGTAGATAGATAGACAAGATGAGAGGGTTAATCATGCTATTTAATATATTCTTAGAATGTATGCGATGGATCAACCATCAAAGTGGGAATTTTATTTTCATTTGGTAGAATTTGCTTATAATAATAAATATCATGCATTTTTAAAGATGAGTCCATTTGAATCCTTGTACGAAAGAAAGTGCAATTCTCCAATCAGTTGGGATAATCCAGCAGATAGAGTGGTTTTTGGGCCATAATCACTTAAAGAAATGAAAGAGAATATGGTTAATACCAAGTGAAATTTGAAAACAACATAGGAACAGTAGGAAATTTATGCAGACAAAGGAAGAATAGAAAAACAATTCAGAATTGATGATCAAATGTGTCTAAACTTCAGGGCATAGAAAAGTTTCCTAAATCTTGGATATGTTCTAAGCTAGCACCTATATATCATGGACCATTTCAAATATTAGCTAGGATAGGGGTCTATTGCATATGAGCTTGCATTACCTTCCTGCATAATAGTGTATTATTTGTTTCATATGTCTTTATTGAAAAAGTATGTGCCTAATTCTAATCACATTATTGATTGGGCATTGATTCATGTGGAAGTAGAAGGATATATACGGGTGCAACTAATGCATATCCTAGAAAAAAAATTCACATTGATTCAGAATAGGTCCATTGGGTAGGTGAAGATTCAATGGACACATTACACCCCTGAAGAAGTTACGTAGGACCTGGAGGATACTATGTGGGAGGCATATCTGCAATTGTTTTGAAATTTTGTATATGAAAATAATGTTTATATGCACCGAGGATTGTGCATGAATAAAGGGGGGAGGGGAATGTAACACCCTATTTTTGGCCCAAGTATGTAAATATATAAATATTGATGAAATGGATAGAAATTGGATATGAATGGTCTAGCATCAATGTATTATGTACATTTTTACTCTCTAATATAAAATCCATCACTACTTCATAATAAAGGATGAAAAATAGACGGGGGGCTATAATTCCACGAGAGATAGAGTGAGAAGGGGGTTAAAGAGAGATGGACCTAGAAACTTTTGGGTTAAGTTATTAACGTTAATACTCATTTGATCCTAAGTTTTTCATTTTTTTAAGAAAAGCTTGAAAGTAAATATATATTAAAAGTGTTGTTCACAACCATTCAGTACATAGCTAAAGAAACTGATAGATGAAAACTCAGATAGAATATCTATAACTATTCTTCGCCAAAAAGAGATCCTTCTAATGTCGTTGTGGTAATTCCTACTATGTACTATAACTGAAGTAGTATAAATTTGAATGAACAGTCGGTTCAAAAATGAACAAAATAAAAATTACTTGAAGGAAGAAGTCATTTGGTTTTTCTTGAGAACCCCACATGATGGGTGACATAAAATTCATCCATTGGCTCAGCAGCTTCTCTAGGGTTGTCTTGATAGTGGCTGCACTGATTCATCTACACTAGTTTCTGGAGGTCTTCCTAGATACACTCCACTATTCCCATCAGCTCTCTAAGATCCCTGTCATGGTCATTGATACGTGAGTCATGGCAGTTAGTTTGATAAGAGACATGGGACAAATCTGCAACCAATTTCTTAATGTCATACGCCATATCCCTATTGTCCATGATGCCCACAGCTTCAAAGTTTTCTAGCCTACGTATTTTTTTCTTCAAGTCATCCAAACCCTCCTGAACATTGTGTTTCCTAGAGCCCAAACATCTGTAATCCATACTAAAATTTGCAATCTGGGGAGAGATGCTACCAAAGGTGGAGCCACATTGATTTATTTCAATAGAGGAGGCCTAAACCCAGTCAACACAGACTTCACTATTCAAACAAGAGGGGGTGACTTCAACTAAATCCACGAAAGTAATTTCTATAGAGGACTCGACCTCTCAAGAAGTTGCAGGCCTAGGACTCACATAAGCATCATCATCACATTGTTTTAGGTATTTATGTTTTTCGTGGTAGCGCAGTCCGTAAAAATCATGAAGAGTGGGTACTCGTTGGATGAAGAATTTAATTCCACATCCAATGAGCTCTCCTGATCGAAATTTGAGTAAAAACACTAGGAGATATGTAAAAAATACGAACAAAAAAGTAGTTTTTTTCTTTTCTTCCTCCAAAATTAATAAATGTTATTTTATTATTTTAACTATTATTTTATTATTTTCCTTAGGAGGCCCATTTTGAGTTGAAATTTCTTCTAATCATGTCTTTTTCTAGGGTCCCAGTGTCCATTCTTCACAACATCAAAAAAATGATGACGGATTTTCTTTGGGGTAGTCAAGGAGATAAAGTCAAGTTTCATTTGGTAAATTGGGAAAGGATTTGCTCACCTAAACATTTGGGGGGGTGGGGCATAAAGAATCTCTTATGGTTCAACCTGGCTCTAAGCCTTACAAGTATTTGAAGTAGCCTTTTTGGAACTATGGAGTCATATCATTAGAGAAAAATACCTTAAGACATCTTCTCATGAGGACTTGTTAACAGAACCATGTGTCAATATTCTAATATATGGTGTTTTTTACAATAGTTTTCAATGGTTCAAGGTTTATGTCTCTCTTGGAATAATGGAAATGGTGAAAATGTTGTCTTGGGAATTGATCATTTTTTAGGGGGAGAGATATTTATAAAATTTTCGCAACTTTGGTCTTGTATTTATTTGGTTTGGGTTTTAGTAGACTTGCACACGTTAGATCTCCACATGCAAATTTTATTTTTACAATTATTGGTAAACTGCAACTAATTTGGGTTTAACTCATGAGCTTTCCTTGGAATGGACTCAATATATTGCTAGGATTCAATAATATTGGGATCACACTTAAAGAGGAGGTAGATTGTTTGGTTTGGGCTTGGAAGAAAAAAACAATTTTGATCTCTGATAAAGATGGATATGATGTAATGTTTGCTTCTTCAAAAGTTGTAGTGAATCATTGGAGGTATAATAAATGCTGGAATTGATCTGTTCCCCTGAATATCAAATGTTTTAATTGGTCGTGTTTGGAAAATAATATCTTGGCTTATATGTCATCTTAATGAAGAAGGGATTCGCTGGTCCTAATTTTTGCATCTTGTGTAAAACTACCGAGAAGAACATTTCTCACTCATTTGTGGATTGTGTCTTCTATCATGAGGTTTGGGCCCAAATTCTTAAGAACTTGCAGATCCATTTTAGCTGGACACTTCCTTCTCTAGATAAAAACATTTTATGTTGTTTTTCCAGTTTGTTCCTCTTATAAAACATTTCCTTTACTTGTCATTTGGGGAAGATGGAGGGCCCAAAAATTTTAAGTTTTTGAGCTATTAGTCTCCAGTACATGTGGGAATTAAGAGTTTGAGCATTTTCAAAGAATATTTCAAATCACTGTTAGTGAAAAAGCCTCGATACCTTTAGGTTCCAGTCTTCCTTCGAGGCATACCTTGTGGTTTTTTATGGTGCTTCTAACAATGAGCTCTATGGAGGGGGCATGGTACTTAAATTTGATTCGAATAAACTTTTGTAACTAAGAATGTGTGTTGGTTATGGTACCAACACTATAGCTTAATTATTAGCTCTTTGGGGTTTGTTAACCTTTGCCACATGCAAAAATATTAAGAAGATTCAGGTTTATGGTGACTCCAAGATTATTGTGGAATGGGCTAAAGGATCTTCTTTTATCCACATATCTATCTCAAAACATTGATGCGAAACACGGTCAAACTGTTGATAAGCAACTTCAACAGGTTCATATTTCTCACATATATAAGGAGCTTAATGCTTTGACATGTGAACTTTCCAAGAAAGCAGTTGGTAACTCTAAAATCCTCCTTCTTTATGAAGAGTTCAATGATTTTACTTTGATCATCTCTAGTTCACTAAAGTTGTATTAGTTTATTTAGTGTTTGTTTAGTAGTGGAGATATTTTTGAGTTAAGATTCCGATTATAGCTATTTATATAACAATATTAGAGTAGCCGATTAGTCTTTCTGTTCGGATAACCAGGCATGTTTTTTTAAGGACTAAATCATAAATACATGTTTCTATGGAAAGACAACTGTTTTTCTTATCCTTTTCATTAAAAGATAAATACCATTGGGTCTTTCCTTTGAACATATTATAAACGTTCAATAAATTTGAGTATGCTTGAACATCACGTTAAAAAAAATTAGTCTAGAAATTGTCCTCGAAGAAAAGGTACCCAGGAACGAAAATACTAGACTGTTCATTAAAAATACATTCAAGGAATGCGGTCACAATTTGAGAAATCATTCTCATTTGTGTCGTCACTATTCCTGTAGAAGGATGACTCAATTCCTTCGAAAGTTTCACTTTTACCATCATTTGGACTCTGGAGATTGGAACCCTTAATCGTACATGAATACATGATGATGGGATGCGCACCTTGCTGTGGTGATTAGAAAGGAAAGAGGAGAGGGATATGGACGAACGAAGAGGACTAGAAGCTCATACATTATCTTCAATGCCATGGCCTTTCTAATTGGAGCACCCTTCCGAAACTTACAGGTATAACCACTTATACTATGAAACGAGAGCTTTATACTATAAACGAGAACTCTAGGCATAAAAATGATGATTTTTGTAACAAAAACACCAAAAACACCCCTAAATAGAAAAGTGTTGATACCAGTATACACTTTTTTTTTTCAGGGTTAAAAATAGAGCCATGTCCAAACATCCCATACTGTTGTTTACAAAAACTTTAAAATCAACCCCTAAATTGGAAAAATATTTTTTTCTCAAAAATATAAATTACAAATTTTGTGAAACTTGCATATTAAACAAACAAAAATATTCCATAAATAATTTCACCACTCTAACCATATAAAATCAAATAAATTATGATGTGATTCATAATAAAATCATATATTACACTATACAAGAACAAATTATTCATATAAATATTCAAAATCTCCTTTAGAGTTTCAATTACAAACATCATACTAATAGAAAACATCTAAAATGTTTCATTTAAAATTATTGAAATTCATCCATGGAATATGACACCCCATCAGAATATACATTTTCTGTAGATGAAGGGCTGGACGAAGATGTGGATGACCCATATTCTTCTTTATTATCAATGGGTGCACCGTCTGAGTCTACATCTATGCCCATCATTTCAGTTGTCATATTCCTTCTAGATCTACGACTTGGTTGAGGAGACTCCCATCTTGCAACTTGTTCTTTTGGAAGCAACTTCTTGATAATCTCTAGAGTCTTCGAGCGAAGAGTGCCTTTCTTTGTCATCTTGAAATCATAAACAAGTATATCAACTTCCTCTAATTTCAATATGTCAATGCGGCGGCAATTTATTTTTTGACCCTTTCTTTTTCTCTTTCTGCAAACCCTTTTCTCAACTACCAGCTCTGCCTTGTACACACCATCAAACGGGTGTGTATCCGTTGCATACCAATGTACTTCTATTGATACTACTTCTTCATTTTCTTTATTGATATTCATAAATTTTGCAATCCAGAAAGGATAATCACATGCATCATCTGTAGCCAAAACTGCAATCATGCAACCCTCCTTGATATCTTGTACTGAGCCCCTATAAAGGTCTTCCATCTCTCGACGCTTTGCAGATGATCTTCTAGATCCAATATACATTTTTCTTTCCTCTACTTGAGAAAACTCAACACCTTGAGGTTCAACATTTGTTTCCTCGTTTTCATTTGTTACTCGTGGCCAAGTAAATGGAGACTTCAAATATATATCTCCATTTGTAGAGTTTGAAATTATGTCACTTTGCTCCATGAAAAAAGACTCCCACCATACAGAATCAGCAACATCAAAGTACTCATATGTATCTTCGATAGATTTTTTTATTTCTTCCATGCATTGAGAAGAATTAACATCTCTATTGTGTCGCCTTGCATTATGAATCTCTGAAGATGATTGCAATAACAATAAATTTGAAGCATACATTTGACGATTTGGGATGAATTTCAAAAATGCCAAACCTGATGAAGGCCCCCATTCTGTGCTAGTTGAGTACTTATTTCCCCATAGTAGTGTTTTCCCATCAATATTTTTTATACGAAATTGATGTTGAAAGCTAATGTCATTAAGTTTTTCAATGCACCTTTCTTCACCATGCGATCCAAAAATAAATCTTCGCATGTCAACAGTTTCTTCCAATTTTTGTACAACAGGTTCTGGATGGTATGCTTTCCTTACAATTTCAATCAATGATGGTAGGCTCCCGACTTTATTCCTCCTCAATGTCCTTGCAAAATGGATGAACATTTGATCAATATGATCATGTGTATGCCCAACAAGAAGGAAACCAAATTTTACCTTTTTAAAAATTCCTAATTCAACAAGCATGTTTAGATAAGAAAACACGACCTGATTTTTGTTTTCTCGGCTTGTGTTGTCCAATTGCAAATATAGAACTTCAGGAAGATCACCAGGCCAATGAAAAAGGACATGATGAATTATGGTGATGGTCAAATTTGCATCATTGTGAATGTTTGGAGCTGTAAAGTAAACCCTTGGAAACATTTCACCATTAAAAACCATACACCCAACCAAGTGAAACTGAATAAAATTTTCCTCTTTTAAATTCTTTGGCACACATACAAAATGTGGCAAGAGTGTTTTTTTCTGATCCATGCCATCAATTATCAAACCCATATACTTATGTGGATCATCATAACACTTCTTGCGATGTTTGTACAACTTTTGTTGTTCATTTGATTGTTGATTGCGATGTTCTTGCAGTGAATTAATTATGGAATCTACAAAGAACATATAAAAAAATATTGATAACTTGTTTTAATAATTGACATTTATCTATAAAAAAAAACAAATTTTTAAACATACCTCTTTCTATCCCTTCTGATCTATCCCTCCTTTCTTTAAGAGAAGCCCACGTACTGCAGATCCCCATCCTTGACCTCTTTGGAATGCGGACATTGTTGAACTTATTTTTCCATACTCTTGTGAAATATGCATATTTGATGAAGTTTCCATTTCCTTGACCACCTTGAACATAATCCTTGTATAAGTTGTAGATTTCTTGTCTTGTGAAATTATCTGGAATGTGTATTGTTTCTCTATTTGGCATACTCTCTCCATGCTTTGAAAATAAATCATGCATCCATGATATTGCGATGTGTGTTGATGGTCTAGTGATCCGTCCCTGATAATCATCAGAATAAAATGTTGGATCTAACATTTGACCCTTGTAAATATAATAACCATTTATTATATGGAAGATTCCAAGTTAAATGGTTTAAAACCATCGAACAACTTGGATTCTTGATAATGTAAGATTACCAATTGAGTGAATCCTTTCGAATGCCTTTCTACAAAGAAGAACATTTCCAATGCGATAATCATAACCTTTCCTTATAGAAATAATACACCCCACTAAATATGAATTTTGCATACTTTTGTTCATTGATAAATACATGTTCCTTTTCTCCAAGGCATAATTGTAGCCTATACCCTTCAAGCAATTGTTGTGGCAACACTCACTTGAAATTAAATGAGTAATGGAACTTGGACTTGTGAGCAATTATTTCCTAGACCTTGTATAACTGGAATGCTTTGGATTGAGATAAAAAGGTCTAGTCCTACACTTAATCCTGCTCATTGTTGGATTATGTCTCTGCCTTTCCTGGACCATTATGTCTGCAACAACAACCTCATCAGAATGAATGTTTTCATTGTGATAAATATGACCCCCCTCATTGAAAACATGATCACTAAATTCAATATGAAATTGATTATCATGATCAGTAATAAGTTGATCACTTGCGGATAGATCAATGTGAGCATCAACACTATTGGTGCCACTAAATTCTTCATTGAAGGGGAACTCTTGAAATTCAACATTGACATCATTGGTGCCTGTAACATCCTTACTTGGAGGAGAATCATTGTCTTCATCATTGGTGGCTTCATCATCAACAAAATCATCATCGATTCTATTGAAATCCTCGCTTGGAGGATTATCATCGTCGGTGCCATTAAAATCTTCACTTGCAGAAAAGTCATCATTTGTGCCATTGAAATCCTCACTTTAAGGAAATTCATCATCGGTTCCAACAAAATCCTCGCTTGGAGGAAAATCATCATTACTTCCATTTACATCCTTGCTTGAAGTTGACTGATCATCGGTTCTATTGAAATCCTCGCTTGGAGGAAAATCATCATCACTGCCATTGACATCGTCGCATGGAAGAAACTCATCATCAGTTCCATTGAAATCCTTGCTTGGAGGAAATTCATCATCACTGCCATTGGCATCCTTGCTTGGAGGAAACTCATCATCAGTTCCATTGAAATCCTCGCTTGGAGGAAAATCATCATCATTTCCCTTGGCATCCTCGATTGGAGGAAACTCATCATGAGTTCCATTGAAATCCTCGCTTGGAGGAAAATCATCATCATTGTCATTGACATCCTCGCTTGGAGGAAACTCATCATCAGTTCCATTGAAATCCTCTCTTTGAAATAAGTAATATCTTAATCTTTCTATCACCTGACCTCTGGTTAGATCCCTTTTCATTCCGTTATTTTGGTGAGTTCGTGGTTTATTAAGGAAACTGTGTCGAGACGGTGTAAAATCACATTAATTAGGTATGTTGGAACACACTGTTTTAACTTTTTGTAAGATATGTCTTTGATGTGAGACACATAGCACACAGACTATATATATCAAACTTAACATTTGGTTGGTTTATGTGTGAACAGTTATCTTGACAAGAATTGGTATATGGTAGGTATGTTCTTGTAATTTTGATTCACCTTAAAAAATTAAATTATAGGTTTTTTTGTGTGAAAAATAAAAAATCAAAATTCAGACATAAAATTGTCCTGTACATAAATGAGATTAATATCTAGGTGTCAAATAAGATTAATTGCGTGCAAACAATTTTATATCTAAAATTAGTGTAAAAGTTGATTTGATTAAAAGTAATGATAGAAGACTAGTATTATTATATAAATAAAATTGATTTGATTTCAGATGGTAAAGACTTCAAAGTGAAAGTGAAAGTGAAAGTTTGCAAAGTACATAAATGGTATAGACTTTCAAAATGAAGGTTTGGAAAGTATATAAATGATATTGATTTATTTTGTCATTTTGCACATTGTCATAAAGGATGGAACTAGGTGAATGTATATTAATTTTCTTAAAGGTGAGTAGTAATCAATATTTTTATGAGTAGAACTTTTAATCAATAAAGGTGAATGGACCTTCTAGAGAAAGGGTGGGTAGTGGTTATGATGATGTGCATTTGTGTGTATGTATTTGTTAAGAAAGGGGGAATGGTGGTCATGAAGATGTGAATTTGTTTGTATGTTTTCATTTTGATAGAGTGAGCTGTAAGCAAAATGTGAATGGCGAAGTGTGAATGGCGAAGTGTGAAGGTGTGTAATTACGAGTGTGTATTAAAATATAGATTTATGTGTGAGTTTCCATGAATTCATAGCACACAAATTTTGTGGTAACCTTCATGATCTCTCAAAGGGTGGGTGATGGGTAAGACTTGCTCCTTAGTAGGGGTGAAGGTGTGCATTTGTGGGCATGCCCAAAAATTCACACCCGCCTACCATAAGTATACAAATTCACACCACTCTCATAACTCCCTGGCACATCCTCGCCTCATACCATTTCTTATTACCCGCCTCGAGATAAGGGTGTAGTAAGGAATCCATTTATCTCTAAGGTGAAATTTAGTTTGAAGACCCAAAAAATTAACCATAGTTGTTTGTATGAAAAAAAAACAAGAAGAGTGCATAGGGCACTATTTTAAGCATACAAACCATTGTCTCATTTATTCCATTAACACACAACAACTATTTAGTACATACTTGAACTTTTTACTACATACTTGAGTAGATTTTCTTTAATGAATCAAGGACTCACTTTTAACCTTATCTTCATCCAAACTAGAAACCTTAACCTTATCTTCATCCAGACTAGAAACCTTATGACTATGAACCTTACTCTTATCCTTATAACTATGCCATTTTTTTTCACATTACTACTATAGCCAAGCTGTAAACAATACATGTATCTCCTTTATATCTAGATAAGACCCCCCTTAATTAATAAATGCATACAATACCTATCATATATCTAAAAATCACAAATTTGACCTTTCCCAAAGGCTTAGAGAAAATATTAGCAACATTATTATTTGCACTACAATACATCGAATCAATCGCAATTGGCAATGCATTTTCTCTCAACCACCTCATTAAACTGAAGAGTATATAGAATTGTACATTATATGAATAGACCATTTCTTTAAAACATTTTACAAATTCATTTGAATTATACTCTCCCCCTCCATATTATTATCAGATCTAGATATGCTTATACGTTTGTTTTTTTTTCAGACATGGATTTGAATTCTATGAAATGCTCAAATACATTATTTTTATTTCTATTAAAGAACATCCATGTATAACAAGTTCTCTTATCAACAAATATCAACAAATAAGATTATCTACCAAGTAACCTTGTTTGCATAGTTCCACACACATTAGAATGCACTAGATCAATAAGTTATTTGTTTGCTCTATCTATTGTTACTAAAAATCCATTTCTATGTTGTTTTTCTAGTACACACCCTTCACATTCAATATGCTCATTCCAAAAAAGACAATAAGGCACTTCACCATATATTTTTTGGGAAACAAAACACATTTTTTAAATATAAATGACCATATCTCAAGTGCCAAATCTCCTTTGTGGATACACTAGTGGATTTCATTTTTTTTAGGTGCTTTTCAATGGTGGCATCAAGCTTGTAAATACCTTCCATTTTGACTCCAATTACTTTGTTGTTTTCAAACATGTCCTTCACATTGAAACTTGTCTTTATAAATTCAACCTCAATTTTCAAATGAAGATTAAGTTTGTCTTGATTCTAGGTACATATATTGTATTTTCAATTTTCTTTACACATCTGTTGGTAATCATACACATACATTACCACATCATTTTATTTTATAAGACTTAAAAAAAATTGTGTATTAGTTCTCTCATAAATATTATGAAACCAATCAAGTTGTTACACACTATATGAAGAGTCTCCTCAATCAATAAACCAAGAATCACACTTACATGTTTTTTTGATAAAGCTATATCTAAAATGAATAACTTAAAGTAATTTTTTTACTTCATCTTCTCTCTCAATGAAATTTCCTTCTTGTCTTCTATACTTAGATTCATTAAATCCCCTTGTAGTGTTTTGTATAATGTCTATACTTATAAAAATAACAAAAAAAAGTTACCTTCTTTATGGAAATATTTGTATAGTCTTTTTTATGACAATACTCCTTGTTGTGATTTTGGTTTTGGTTTCTTTCTTTATTTCTCATCCATTGCTTTCCCTTAAAAGGTTGTTTGTATTTCACAATTAATGCACAATCTACATAATCTTGTATGCTTCCAACATTTTTCCTCATCTCTTCGTTTATAAGAATGCATGTTAAATAATCAAAACATGACACATTTTCCAAGTGATAAGAACTTGGTATTTAGACAAGATCTCATTTAAAAAATCACTAACTAGATCATTACTTATACATTTTTTCTTATGCCACCCATTTTACCTCTAAGTCCTTAGTTCTAGATAATTAAACACTAAAACTTTCATTATGTTCCATCATCACTAAAAACAAACCTCAGTTTTTAAGCTGAAACAAAATTCTAATTGAATTTGTGTTTCATACAAATCCTTTAACTCAATGCATTTTTTCGTATGCCACCCAATTTATCTCCAAGTCCTTAGTTATAGACAATTAAACACTAAAACTTTCATTATGTTCCATCATCACTAAAAAAAAACCTCAATTTTTAAGCTGAAACAAAATTCTAATTGAATTTGTATTTCATACAAATCCTTTAACTGAATGCATAGTTCAATAGATGTCTTACAATCTCTTATGTGGTGAAGGTGCTATCTTACATAGACATTTTAGGGAAACTTTATCCTTAGTTTCTATATTTTGCCAATTTTGATTACAACTTAAGGATTAGCTTGTTGGATTTCATTGCCAATTATAAATGACTAAATATTATATCAATATGTTAATCTTTGTATCTTAAACTTCCAAATAACATAATTTAATCCATGCTGTTTATTGGTTTGGTTTTATTTATAGATAAGAATTTGTCAAATTACTTCTTTTCCACAACAATTTTAGCATATACAACATCTCAATTTGAAATAATTAGCAAAGCCAAATATATCTCCTAAACTAAGAACATAACGTTTGAATCTTGTATAAGCTGTTAAGAACTAAGAACGAAATTAACTACTGGGATAAGCTGTTAAATTTTGTGAAAACGGCATGCCATAGTCTAATTTAATCATGTAAGCACAGCTTGAATAGTTGAACCTGATCATATCATTGTTCCTAGCTCATGCCAGAGGTTGGCAGGCGTCCCACCATAACTATGATATCTGAATTTGGATTTTTTTAAGAAAAGAAAATGAAAATATGATTGGTATAATAATTTTAAATTTATTTAATAATAAATTTAAAAGTTTCATTAAAGAATATACACTTTGTATATTTTTAAAATATTTTGATTTTTTTTATGTTATACAAATTTTAATATTTCACATTTATAATTAAAATATTTAGATATATTATTTATTTTTATGTTGAAAAAGATTAAATATATTTCAAATTTATGATATTAAATTAAACTTTTAAAACTTGTTTTTGCTCTATCTGATTTTTTTCTTATAAATTTGACTTTATGAAAAATGTAGACGAATATGCATAAGAAATAGCCCAATTCAACCCAACTACTACTATGCTTTCCACTCAGGAACAACATGTGATCTGTTTTGGATTCCTTTTGCAAGGTGATGTGTTGCACCAAGTGATTTGCTTCATTGTTTGAAATTAGATTTACTTATTGATGAATAATCTTATATGAAAGAGCATATATGGAGATGGAGGTTAAGGTTGAAATTTTTTATTTTTTTAAATTTAAACGACTAGAATATTCGAAATATTCGAAATTTTTTTATCGATCAACATTATTGGTTATAAATATAACGAAAGTGAGTTTTTTTTAATAACTTCTAATAAATTTCAACTTTTAGATGACGTATGTGTGAACATATTGTGAAATTTGTTATCCATATCCAAAAAAATGGATCCGATTATGAATTTATCTTTCTTCAAAAATAATTTAACATCCATGGCGCCAAGGGAGATGGAGATGATGTTGTGAGGAGCCATGATATTAGGGTGTAATAAAAAAGGATTTATTAATTTGTTAATAGTTACTTTTGTTTTATAGACTAGAGAGACTAATAAGTTGTCGGCAATACAGAAAACCTAAAGTGGGTGAGTGTCGTGAGATGCCACAAATACGTTTAGTGCGAGGTAGATTTCTCTAAAATATTAGTTGTGTGTTTGTGATAATGTAGAAAAATTAAGCCGGTGCACTTGGAGATATGGATGAGCTTCAAAACCCCTAGTTACTCTTTCCTCTAAGTACACTTTATTTTTGTGGGCATCGAAAAAAATTGTGTTACTTGTTGGGAGGATGAGAATATTGTTCACTCTTGATATTTGATATAGAAGAACGAATCATGTAGTGTTGAGGAAATTAAGAAGCTCGACGAGTTACTAGAACTCTATATTTTAGGTATGAGCTATTCCAAAATTCTTATTTTGTATGATAAAATTTGGGCTTGTTTGACAAATTTGTCACTTAGAGCTAAAAATGATATGCTTTACGAAAGATAATATGTTATGAAGTAGATCATGCAAGAATGCTTCAAAATCCTTGTTACATCCCTTGATCACTCTGGCATGCCCCCATTGATTGAATCAAACAAAGGAGGGGGTATTTATGAATTCCAAGTTTCTAAATTTTTCTCCATCGCCATATTATGAGTTCATAAATAAGAAATGCATGCCTAGATGCATAATACAAACACGATAGAAATACAATATGTACACACACATGCATCATAGATAGCAATATCTATTCACGGGAAGAAATGATATATCACTACACAAACACACTATACAATGAATGCATGCTTTTATGGAAACTAATACCAACATTTGGGTGTGTATAAGAAATGTTCCACACAACTATAGGTATCAACCTCAAATACCACCCGCAAGCCAAGCTATGAGGCCACTGAGGTGAACGACACCCACAGGATTTTCTCTCCTATTCCAGAACCCATTCTTCTCTCAAGTCTTATCAAATTTATCATCTATAGCTTCTACACGAATATCACTTAGCCATCACATCTATGGAACTCCTTCATACCGTCCCACACAACACAAGGACGACATTTCTCTTCAATGATCCACAGTTTCGCCATGAAATCCAACCCTTAGAGTTCTTACCACCGTACATAGTAAGATTCCAAAGTACTATGTGACTTTTAAGAGTTCCAGGTAGAAATAAACCACATATTCTTAAGCATCTCCTCAACATTAAAAATCAATGGCTCAAGATTCATATCTTTCCTAGCCTCTATGCTCACCTACAACAATATATCACTTTTCTTTAATGTCTACAATTCTCTTCCCATAATTTGAATTTCGGGTTGTTCACAATTTGGTAATGGTAATGGAAATGGAAAGAACAACGAAAGGAAGAACTAAGTGACCACTATATCCTTGTAATGGTAACTGGAAAAGAATGAACAACGACAAACAACAATAGGGAAAACATTGCGTACTGTAAAAATATGTGTCCAAAAATAATTATCATGTTTGAGAAAAATGAGTGGTAGTCTCCAACACAGGGAATTCACTTAGTGAACCTCTCACATAGCACGTGCGATCATGGGATATTAAATAATACCCTTAATTTCCAGAGATATTGACCCAAACTCTTTTTGTTGAAATCCCCTCCCAATATTTAAAACCTCCTCCCCACCCCTTTTTATACCTCAATCCTTAGCAACCACCGTACCCACCCCCACCTTAAACCCCTCATCCCCCCCAATACCTGCAATATATCGGTTCAATTTTTGATAATTTTAAAACACACAATATGAACTAACGTGATAGGATATTGGTCAACAAGTGACGCCCCCATGGTCTCCAAATGAGATGAGAGAATGGAAAATTTAAATTACTTGTGACCATAGAAGAGAGTACTCTTACATCACCCATAAATGTATATTCATCACATGCTTCCATAACTACATGAGAAGAGTTTCCCAACCAACCTCCCATAAGCATTCCAAGATTGGATTTAATAGTCAAAGTGGAGTAATTGGCTCATTAAAGGCATAGGGAAGTAAGATATACGGTTATACGCTAGTAGAAAAATATAAATATATGACTAAAAACTACTAAAATTTGCATATAAATAATTAATTTTTGCCA
>LPNX010373601.1:7583-24838 GCA_001517045.1 Pseudotsuga menziesii
TTATAGAATGCAAGAAGAAGCTCACTGAAGAATTTGAGATGAAAGACCTTGGGTTAATGCATTATTTCCTAGGTCTGGAGGTATGGTAGAACTCAGAAGGAATCTTTCTCAACCAGGGAAAGTATGCAGTGGAAATCTTGAAAAGATTTGATATGTTGGAATGTAAAGCCATGGCCACACCCATGGATACCAACCTGAAGTTGTTGGCTGATGAATCATCAGAATTAGTGGATGTGACTCAATATAGACAGATTATTGGGTTGTTGATGTATCTAACAAATACTAGACCAGACATTTGTTTTGTTGCGAACACCTTGAGTCAATATCTAGTTCAACCTAGACGTGTTCACCTGATAGTTGCAAAACAAGTGATGAGATATTTGAAAGGGACTATAGACTTTGGTCTTTACTATGATGGAAACCATGACTACCGATTGTATGGCTATACAGATGCAGATTGGGCTGGAAGTGTCTCAGACAGAAGAAGCAAATCAGGTGGATGTTATAGTCTGGGGTCTCCTATGATTTCATGGTTTAGTAGGAAACAGTCTAGTGTTGTTGTTAGCACAACTGAAGCAGAATATATAGCAGCTTGCTCTACTAGTTGTGAAGCCATATGGCTTCGGAAGCTGATGTCAAGTTTATTCAACCTGGAGTTGGATACTACCGTGATTCTATCTGATAACGAAAGTTGTATAAAGATGACGAAGAACCTAGTGTTCCACTATAGGTCGAAGGACATAGAAATATGGTATTTCTACATTCGAGATATGATGCAGAAGGGATCCATAAACCTCCAGTATGTGAGTACTGATGAACAAGTTGCTGATGTGTTGACAAAGCCTTTGTCCCAGGTAAAGTTCGAATACTTTCGAGACAAGCTTGGTGTTGTTCGGAAAGACCTTCCTCGAAAGGGGGAGCAGTGATGTTGAAGTGGGATTGTATCATCTCTAGACACTTTTCCTAAAGTGATCTGGTGACTTTGGTCTTCGAGAATGAAGCGAGATTGCATCATCCTTGTACTTTTGTTCAGAATGGAACCGATGACTTCGGTCCTTGAGAATGTGGTAGGATTGTATCATCCTTGAACTTCTGTTCAAAATGGATTCGGTGACTTCGATACTCGAGAACGTGGTAGGATTGTATCATCTTTGAACTTCTGTTCAGAATGGATCCGATGACTTCGGTACTCGAGAATGTGGTAGGATTGTATCATCCTTGAACTTCTGTTTAGAATGGATCCGGTGACTTCGGTACTCGAGAACATGGTAGGATTGTATCATCCTTGAACTTCTGTTCAGAATGGATCCGGTGACTTCGGTCTTCGAGAACGTGGTAGGATTGTATCATCCTTGAACTTCTGTTCAGAATGGATCCGGTGACTTCGGTACTCGAGAACGTGGTAGGATTGTATCATCCTTGAACTTCTGTTCAGAATGGATTCGGTGACTTCGGTACTCGAGAACGTGGTAGGATTGTATCATCGCTGAACTTCTGTTCAGAATGGATCCGATGACTTCGGTACTCGAGAATGTGGTAGGATTGTATCATCCTTGAACTTCTGTTCAGAATGGATCCGGTGACTTCGGTACTCGAGAATGTGGTAGGATTGCATCATCCTTGGACTTAGTCCTAAAGTGATAGGGAGTGATTATCCCGTAATTGTATCTAGTGTCTTCGGTTGTCAAGAATGTGGTAGGATTGTGTCATCCCTGGACTTAAGTCCAAAAGTGATCCGAAGACTTTTGTCTTCATATTGTGGATTGCAGGTTGTTGCTGACGATGATGATGTTGTTGATTGAAAGATCAGAGTGTGATGATATGTCACTCAGATTGTTGTTGATCGAAAGATCAGAGTGTGATGATGATGTTGCTCAGATTGTTGCTGATGATGATGTTGTTGATCGAAAGATCAGAGTGTGATGATGATGTTGCTCAAAGTGTTGCCGCTGATGATGATGATGTTGTTGATCGAAAGGTCAAAGTATTATTGATGATGATGTTACTGAAGACCAAAATGCTGACGATGATGTCAAAATGATGCTGCTGCTGAAATTCAAGATGAAGACTATATGTCAAAGATGTTGAAAAAGCTACCAATGATCTATAGATGTATCGCCCTGATGATGTTGAAGATGCTCTCTCTCCTTCTCCTACTGCTGCTGCTGTTGTTGTTGTAGAATACCCTTCTCGTTAAGGGGGAGTGTTGAATTATTGTAACTTTGAAGTGTATTTACTTATTATCCTTTGACTCGAGACTTGCCCCTAAGGACACACCGAGTGGATTGAAGATTTCTACCATGTCCCCCCTAGGTGTGTGAAAGGAGGCAACGCAAGTGAAGCATTAGAAAATTGGCAGAATCAAATGCATGAAGTATCTATAGGAAGATGCGCAAGAATTACACAATCTATGTGACGGGTAGGAGTTGAGGCAAGTGAGCAACCTACATACAAAGGTTTACCTAACCTTGCATCTTTTCTAGCAGAATTTGAAGCAAAAGTTACGAAATCGCAACAATTGTCCGCCTTGGACATTGTGCTAAAAGCTACGCGTGCTAGATGGTGGGGTACACAAACAATCTATCTCCGAATGGCCGCAATGTAGAAGATTGCTAGAGATCAGATTTGGAGAAGAGAACAATTATAATACTCAAAAATATACAGGATTGACATATCTTGTTGAACATAATGAGTATTGTTGTGCGACATGCAAAGCATATCCGCAACAAGAATGGGTTCATCACTTTGTACATATGTTGTATATGATACCAAGGAATTGGTATACATCAATGGAGCTGCGACGAGGAACTCTTGATTGGGAGGAGTTAGCTACTAGCTTTACACATATCTTTGAGTCTGCAAATGACCATCCTTCGATTGATATTGCATTGCAAGTGATGAAAATAAATATATTTGAAGAAATCCCTGTTGCAGCGACAAACTTTCATCAATGCAGAGCAACAATCCACCATTGGATGGAATGTTACAACGTGACGGGAGAACCAGCTGATGATGACCTGCTCAATGTAAACATACCTGAGTCGAAAGGTATGTGCACAGCAGAAGGACTTGGTATTTCTTGTGACCAATTCTTGAGTCCACTCGAAATCAAGAAAGTTAATATGGGATCGACAAAAAATCCAAAGTTCGCTAATATTGGAGATTATTGGGATGATGAGACTGTAGGAAAGATCACTAATTTATTGCATGAGTTTCAGGATCTATTCCCTACCAAATTTTCAAAGATGAAGGGGATAGTCAGAGATCTAGGAGAAATGAAAATACCTTAGAGGCCCGACGCAAAACCGATCAAGCAACGACCGTACAGACTGAATTCGTGCTATAAAGAAAAGGTCAAGATTGAGTTGGATCGAATGCTAGACGCAAGTATTATAAAGCCTGTCGAGGAATCAAAATGGATCATCCTGATAATAGTACAAGACAAAAAGGTTATGTGCGAAGTAAGAATTTGTGTCGACCTAAGAAAACTGAATGATGCTTGCTTACATGGCCCGTTTTCGACTTCATTTACAGATGAAGTACTCTAAGTGTCGAAGGTCAAGAAATGTACTCGTTCACTGATGGATTTTCTAGTTACCATCAAATCAGAATCGCGAAGGAACACTGATACAAGACTACCTTTACGACGGAGTGGGGATGTTTCCAATATACGGTAATGCCCTTTGGACTTAAGAATGCTCCTACGATTTTTTCCAGAATAGTAGTTGTTTCTTTTAAAGATTTCATTCACAAATTTCTTTAAGTCTACTTCGATGATTGGACGGTCTTTGGGCTCATAAAAGACCATATTGAGAGCCTTAGAATGATGCTAGAACATTGTCACCAGTATCAAATTTCTTTAAACTTGAAGAAATCTATCTTTTGCGCCTTGTTTGGAGTTCTGTTGGGTCATGTGGTCTGTCGCGATGGAATTTTGGTCGACCCGGCTAAAATTATGATCATTCTCGACCTACAACCACCTAATACAGTAAAGCAGTTGAGAGAAACACTGGGACACACTGGATACTACAAAAAATTTATTAAGGGATATGGAGAGGTGATTGCTCCGATGAAAAAACTGTTGAAAAAAGATGCCAAGTTCCATTGGGTGGAGAGCTGCCAAGAGAGTCTGGACACATTGAAGAATAAGATGGCTACAATGCCCATAATTGTATTCCCAGATTGGACAAAGGAATTTCATGTTCTTGTCAACGCAATGTCTGTCGTGCTTGGCGTGGTACTAACACAACTAGGAGAAGGGTTGATCGACCATCCTGTTGCCTTTGCTAGCAAGAAATTGTCGACTGCAGAAAATAATTATACCACGACATAAAGAGAAGGGTTAGTGATGGTATATGCTCTACAAAAGTTCAGACACTACTTACTGGGAGGACATTTCAAGATGTACACATACCATTCCGCATTGAAATACCTGGTCAATAAGTCAATGTTGGGGGGGAAGGTCTACCTGTGGCTTCTCCTCTTTCAAGAATTTGATTTTGAAGTAATTGTTAAACTTGGTCGATTAAACCTGGGACTAGACTATCTTTCAAGGATCAAAAGTGGTAAAGAACCTAGTAATCTGGAGGATAATCTCCCTGATGCGCAATTGTTTGCGATAACTGCGTTTGATGATCAGTACAGAGATATCATGCAATTTTTAAGTACAGATTATGCGCTAGCTGAATTCACCAGTGCGCAGAAGAAGCAGTTGGTTGTGCAACCTGCGGATTTCCAGTTGATAGCTAGACAATTGTATAAGATGGGTCCTGATGAGATTCTTCGTCGCTGTGTCTTGGAACACGAGCGACTGATGATATTAAAAGAAGCACATGCTGGTGTTGCAGGAGGCCATTACGCTGGAAAAGCTACGGTGCGCAATATTTTACAAGCAGGATTGTGGTGGCCCACCATGCATGCAAAATTTGCCAAAGAATTGTGAAATTTGCCAAAGAACTGGAAAGTCGCCGCGACGAGATGAAATGCCATTGGTACTTCAGGTAATATTGCAGGGATTTGATAAATGGGTCGTTGATTTTGAGGCCCTATTAGTCCGACATGGAAGCGCACAGGTGCACACTATATTCTTACTACGACCGATTACCTAACCAGATGGGGTGAAGCAACACCAACAAAGGATTGTATTGCTGCGAAGTTTTTGATTGAAAATGTACGCACTTTGTTAACCAGTTCATTGAAGAACTGACGGAAGAATTTCAAATTCAACATAGAAAACCAACGCCATATCACCCTCAAGCGAATGGTGATGTCGAGGCCATTAACAAAATCCTGGAAAATGAATTGACAAAGATTTGTAATGTTCAAAGAGATGATTGGGATAAAAAAAAATTGCGGTGTTATGGGCATATTGCACGACTTGTAAGAAATTGACAGGACACACTCGATTTTGCTTGGTGTATGGACAGGAAGTTGTAATCTTGATGGACTGCATTGTACCGAGTCTAAGAATTGTTGATCTCACAAAAATGATAGATGTTGATACTGTTGAGGAGAGATTGTTACAACTTGTGCAACTGAAAGAAGAACGTTTTGTCGCAGGGTTTCACCAAAAAGTTGAAAAAGAAAGGCAGGAGGTATGGCATGATCAACACATTAAGAACAAGCAGTTTAGGGTTGGAGAATTTGTTCTTATGTATGACAACAAATTTTTCAAGCATGCAAAACACATTGGTTAGGACCGTATATCGTCGAAAAAATCACTGACGGAGGCGTAGTGAAATTGCAAAAGCTAGATGGAACATCAGTCAAAGGACTAATAAACGGAAGTCGGTTAAAGTCGTATCATGATAGCCACGACTTGATCGCATAATAAATAAAACAAAACAAAAAAGAGAGAGAAGTATTTGGTTGCAGACTGCTAGTCTGCCACCAAAAGAAAACAAGAGAGACAGAGGAAAACATAAACACTTTGAGCTTTTAATGCAATTTTTGGTCGTAGACTGCTAGTCTGTCGCAGTAAGAAGAAAACTTGCATAGACTCGGTGTCTGGCGCAAATCAGAAATTCAGGGCGAAGACACTTAGTCTATCGCAAGAAAAGGAAATATGTCAAAGGAGAAATACAAGTCACAAGGAGTGCGGCGTTGTCGCAAGGAATACTAGTTTCGCATAAATGACTATTGGATGTCATTAATTTCAAAATCCCGACAGATTTTAGAGGCGTGCTTTTTGGTCACGTCCGTCTTTATGGCAATGAGGAAGAAAACCCACAGACAAATGCACAAGATCTCAACCCAACTCAAAGCGGTTCAAGTTCAACTCCGACAGACCCAGTAGTAGAGGAGAAAAGAAAAGAGGATGACAGAGAACAAGCAAAGTCAAGATGAAAGAAGAGAAATGCTGACAAAACCGCAAACACTGTCAACCTTGAGGGCGAGGATTTGACACTTATGACCGAAGCACTAACAAAATTTGGCAGGAAAGTTTCAAGAAAATAGATGAGCGATAGACGGAGCTCAGAGGTACTATTACTGATCTAATGAAAGTGTTGTGCAAAGTTGTTGAAGAAGATAGAATTGCAATAGATTATACGCCCCAAAGCACTGAGTCAAGGATATAGATGGCACTTCAGAAGAGCGACAAACTGAGACCCAAATGTAGGTTCCACTAATCAGGACACAAATATCAGGAGAAGCAATTGATCTGGTAACCCCAGAATTCAATGATGTAGCCAAAAGTATAGGCCAACTAACAATAGACTTTTCGCAGATGCAAATGTCTGAAGTATATGCAAAGTAGAATGTCGCAATCACGGAGATGAAAGTGTGAGAAGGCACCTTGATTAAACAAGCGGAAGTAGCAAATAAAAGTGTCAATAAGATGAAATTGGTAATGCAAGAGGCCCAGCAGAAAACAAAAACGTGGGAGAAAGCAGGCATAGACTTGACAAGGTTGTAGCCCTTACATGCACAAATTTTGTTGATGAAGGGATACGGAACGAAATGTTTCGAGAAGCCAAGGTCACTTGACTTGGCGAGATAGCTGAAGACCTTCGCAAAAAGGTTGCAGAGCTTAAAGCACAGCTAAAACCGGGTACACCTCTGAATGTGATAGAAGAAAGAAGGAAAGAAGCGGCAGAGGCTACGAAGAGAATCAAAGAAGCAGAGTCATCCTGTGCCAAGGCTGTCGACCAAGTGTCTCAAAGTTGGGAAGCCTTGATCGACGATGCCGAACTAAAGAAAGTCACAGAGGAGGTGTGTATAGCTGAGAAAAAAGTAACTCAGTTGAAGAATGAGATGAAAACGTTACCCTTAGTAGAGAAGATGGCTAAGGCAGCAGAAATGAAGAAGCTCCAACTACAAGTGATGGTGTTGTGCACACAACAACAACAAAGGGTAGATAAAGTCGAAAAGTTGCAGGCTGAAGCATAGCGGATCACAGGCATTACCCGACCTGTACATCAGAGGGTACAACGAGCAGTGGAAGCAGCAAGGCTCGTACCATTGGAACACCTCAGTTTCGACTTTGTGGAAAACTTGCAGAAAGCAAAGGAAGATGTGCGATGAGAGATAAAAGAGATCCTGAAAATCTTCCAAGATTTTCAAAGTAAAGTCGTCCCAAATGCAGAAGTAGAAGAATAGCCTTGCATGGCTCGGGCCGAGCCACATGTGAGTGTTGGGGGCCTGTTGGCCCTAGGGGAAGTTAGGCAGAATCTAGTTGGAATTTTGACCAAGTATGAAATGAGTTAGGTTGCATAAAGGAAGAAGGAAGCTACGGCAGAAGTAAAGGAAGAAGGAAGGAGCTACGAAAGATAGAGTAGAAAGAAGAAGAGATCATGATAGAAAAGGATAGCGCGACACAAGAGGAAGTGCGACACAAGAGGGAGTTTGCGACAGGAGGGGAGTTCGTGATAGAAGAGAAGCTGCTACAGAAGAAAAAGATGTGACAAGACAAGTTGCGACAGAGGAAACCATGTTAGAAGACGTGCAGCGGCGCAACCATTGGGAAGCGACAGTTCAGAAAGATCGTGGGTATGAGGTCGGCTAGAGTTGACGGATGTTGCACGTATGAAAGCATCTTTGTAATTCAGGTCGTTAGTGCCTATTGACATGTGTTGCTAGAATAGAAATGACAGCTTGTTGGCTAACTGTATGATGTCGGCTGAGAGCGACATGTAAGAGTCTATAAAAAGGTTGACCCAGGTTGTGTGCAGGTTACTTACTCACTTCCGGGCCAGTTATGCTTTGTTAGCTTGAGGATGGTCGGGTTGCTTGAGTTGCTAAGCAATCTGTTGTTGTTGCTTAGCTACTCTGTCAGTAGAGAGTCGGTTAGTTGCTTGGTAAAGAGTCGAAGAGTCTGCATCTAAGTGCACAGAGTTGTAGAAAAGATTAGGTTGATCCAGGTCGTATGCGGATCAACAGTAGAGTCGTAGAGTTATAAAAGAAGTCGAGTCATTCTGGGCTGTGTGCAGATGAACAGTAGAGTCAAGTAGAGAAGAATTAGCGGCAGAAGACCAAAGAGCATGAGAGGAGTGAGAAGTCTGTATAGATAGGAGAAGAAAATCTAGAATAGAGTTTGAAGCTCAGTGCGGAGACAAAAAGGTGCCATATATTTCTCATGCCAGATGAAGAACGCCTTTGTGGTTTTTCCCGGATGGGTTTCCACATTAGATACTATGTTGAATGTATAATTGATAAATGTGTTATGTTGCATGTATGTTGTTGTGAATGAATGTTTATGTATTTTCTTACAATTGAGTTATATGCATATGTCGCACAGTGGTAGTCGGAATTGCCTATACTCCATGATATTTACTGTTATAGTATCTGTTGATGGTTGAATAGAGTTGCATTTTAATTGTGCATATTTGGTATAAGTAACCCACCACCTTGGCTTTTGTCAAGCGCCTTCGTAGAATTCCAAGGGAAGAGAAATCCCCCACCTAATTGCGGAAACCTAGTTCTGGCAGTTACCCATAAGAGAGATATCCCGGGTGAGACTGCATTTGTGTTGCAGGTGCTACGGATTGATCCTTGCTATGTCGAGTTGATATCTTGGGATTTGTTGCACGCAAAGGAGGGACTGGACCTAGGTTCAAGAACAGAGAGATGAAAAGCAAACATCAACAATGATTCTTTTGGATTTTATATCTTTCTTGTCAAAAGCAGCTTTAGCTGTTGCATCTACAGAAACAGTCACTATATTAGCAGTAGTGTTGTTCACTATGTCCCATAGTTCACTATCCTGTAATATCATCACTATTCTAGCCTTCCATGGGCTGAAATTTACAGCCCCATCCAACCTGTCCTCGATCCTAAGACTGCTAGCCATCACTGTAAATAAGTTCAAGAACCTGTTCTTTCTCAATAACCTTGTTTTCCCTTATTTCTCCAACTCTGAAATTTATTTGTGTGTAATTTTCAGCCCTTCAATGATGCTCTGATACCATGAAATTTTTTTGATAACTCCAACCCGGTTTCAGTTTCAGTGTTGCATATGGTTTAATACCCAAACCCCATCATGCAAGTACATTAAAAAAAATTAAAATTTTACTGAAAACATGAAAAACATGATATTTCTATTCAAATTTTTAACTCTGAAAATTTATAACATCTTTAATCTCTCATTCTGAAATTTTAAATCTGCCAACACACATGAAAATAAACGCTTAGTTTTTTACCAAAATTGGTCCAGGAAAAAACCCCGAAGGGAAAACTTGATCTTCAGAGAGATTCTATTATTTATTCAGAGACAAATTTATTGAACAAAATATAGCAGTAGTTATCTCTTTTCCATCTCGAAAAATGTGCCAGAACAACACTCTGACAACTTGTTGTACGAAACCCTCAATTTCTGCCACACGTGTGACTATATGGACGCATCGATTTCTGTGCAATCACTGCCTCGAAATCTGTGTTGTACGGTCTGCTATATTGACAACAATAAATGTTGTACTTGCCTCAAAATTCGCATTGTACCGACTTCAAACTCTTCCCTGAAAACCATGCCCTCTCTCACCTTGATTTCTGTGTTGTATGGACTGTACGACCTGCATTAAATGTTGTACAGTCTACTGCATTAATTACTGTATGACTGCATTGGGATTTCGGAGGATAATCTCCCTGATGCGCAATTGTTTGCGATAACCATGTTTGATGATTAGTACATAGATGTCATACAATTTTTAAGTACGGGTTATGCGCCAACTGAATTCACCACTGCGCAAAAGAAGCAGTTGGTTGTGTGAGCTGCGGATTTCTAGTTGATAGTTGGACAATTGTATAAAATGGGTCCCGATGAGATTCTTCGTCGCTGTGTCTTGGAACAGGAGCGACTGATGATATTAAAAGAAGCACATGTTGGTGTTGCAGGAGGTCATTATGCTGGAAAAGCTATGGTGCACAAGATTTTACAAGCAAGATTGTGGTGGCCCACCATGCATGCAAATGCCCAAGATTATTGTCGCAGCTGTGATATTTGCTAAAGAACTAGAAATCCATCGTGACGGGATGAAATGCCAATGGTACCTCAGGTAACCTTTAAGGCATTTGATAAATGGGTCGTTGATTTTGTGGGCTCTATCATCCCAACAGGGAAGCGCACATGTGCATGCTATATTATTTTTGCGACCGATTACCTAACCAGATGGGATGAAGCAACGCCAGTAAAGGATTGTACTGCTGCGACTACTGCGAAGTTTTTGTTTGAAAATGTCGTGACAAGATTTAGTTTCCCAAAGATTTTAATAAGTGATCAAGGTGCGCACTTTGTTAACCAGTTGATTCAAGAACTAACAGAAGAATTTCAGATTCAACATAGAAAAACAACACCATATCACCCTCAAGCGAATGGTGATGTCGAGGCCTTTAAGAATATCCTGGAAAATAAATTGACAAAGATTTGTAATGTTCAAAGAGATGATTAAGATCAAAAAATTTATGTGGTGCTATGGGCATAACACACAATTTGTAAGAAATTGAAAGGACATACTGCATTTTCCTTGGTGTATGGGCAGGAAGTTGTGATGCCGATGGAGTACATTGTACTAAGTCTAAGAATTGTTGCGATCACAAAAATGACAGATGTTGATACTGTTGAGGAGAGATTGTTACAACTTGTGCAGCTGGAAGGAAAACGTTTTGTCGCAGGCTATCACCAGAACATTGAAAAAGAAAGAGAGAAGGTATGGCATGATCGACACATTAAGAACAAGCAATTTCAGGTCGGAGGACTTGTTCTTATGTATGACAACAAATTTTTCAAGCATACGGGCAAGTTAAAAACACATTGGTTAGGACCCTATATTGTCAAGGAAATCATTGACAGAGGCGTGGTGAAATTGCAAAAGCTGGATGGAACATCAGTCGCAGGACTGATAAACGGAAGTCGACTAAAGTTGTATCATGATAGCCGCGACTTGATCGCATAATAAACCAAAAAAAAAAGAGAAGTTTTTGGTCGCAGACTGCTACTCCGTCGCAGAAAGAAAACCAAAGAGACAGAGGAAAACTTAAACACTTTGAACTTTTTATGCAGTTGTTGGTCGCACACTACTAGTTTGTTGCAGTAAGAAGAAAACTTGCACAGACTCGATGTCTAGCGTAGATCAGAAATTCAGGGCAAAGACACTTAGTCTGTCATAAGAAAAGGAAATCTGTCAAAGGAGAAATACAAGTCGCAAGGAATACTGGTATCGCATAAATGGCAGTTGGATGTCATTAATTTCAAAATCCTGAGAGATTTTGGCGACGTGCTTTTTGGTCACGTCCGTCTTTATGGCAATGAGGAATAAAACCCGCAGACAGATGCACAAGATCTCAAACCCAACTCAAAGCGGTTCAAGTTCAACTCCAACAGACCAAGTAGTACGAGAGAAAAGAAAAGACGCTGACAGAGAACAGGCAGAGTCAAGATGAAAGAAGAGAAATGCTGACAAAATCGCAAACAGTCAACCTTAAGGGCGAGGATTCGACACTTATGACTGAAGCACTAACAAAAGTTGCGCAGGAAAGTTTCAACAAAATGGATGAGCGACAGACGAAGCTCACAGGTACTATTACTGATCTACTGAAAGTGTTGTGCAAAGTTGTTGAAGAAGTTAGAATCACAGTAGATTATACCCCCCAAAGAACTGAGTCGCAGGATATAGCTGGCACTTTAGAAGAGCGAGAAAATGAGACCCAAATGTCAGTTCCACCAATCAGGACACAAATATTAGGAGAAGCAATTGATCTCGAAACCCCGGAATTCAATGATGTAGCCAAAAGTATAGGCCGAATAGCAATAGACTTTTCACAACTGCGAATGTCTGAAGTATATGCAATGCAGAATGTCGCAGTTGCAGACATGAAAGTGCGAGAAGGCACCTTAATTAAGCAAGCGAAAGTAGCAAATAAAAGTGTCAATAAGATGAAACAGGCAGTGCAAGAGGCCGAGCAGAAAACAAAAATGTGGGAGGAAAACATGCATAGACTTGACAAGGTTGTAGCCCTTGCGTGCACAAACTTTGTTGATGAAGGGATAACGGACTAAATGTTTCAAAGAGCCAAGGTCACTCGACTTGGCAAGATAGCAGAAGACCTTCGCAAAAACGTCACAGAGCTTGAAGCGTAGCTAAAACTAGGTGCACCTCCGGATGTAATAGAAGAAAGAAGGAAAGCAACGACAGAGGCTACAAAGAGAATCAAAGAAGCAAAGTCATCATATACCAAGGTTGTCGACCAAGTGTCTAAAACTTGGGAAGCCTTGATCGACGACGCTGAACTAGAGAAAGTCACAAAGGAGGTGCATACAACTGAGACAAAAGTAACTCAGTTGAAGAATGAGATGAAAAAGTTACCCTTAGTAAAGAAGATGGCTAAGGCAGCAGAAATGAAGAAGCTCCAACAACAATTGACGATGTTGCGCATGCAATAGCAACAAAGGGTAGATAAAGTCGAAGAGTTACAGGTTGAAGCAGAGCGGATTACAGGCATTATCCAGCCTGTACATCAGAGGGTACAGCAAGCAATGGAAGCAGCAAGGCTCATACCGTTGGAACACCTCAGTTCCGACCTCATGGAAAACCTGCAGAAAGCAGAGGAAGATGTGCGATGAGAGACAGAAGAAATCCTGAAAATCTTCCAAGATTTTCAAGGTAAAGTTGTCACAAATGCAGAAGTAGAAGAATAGCCTTGCGTGGCTTGGGACGACTCACAAGTGAGTGTTGGGGGCCAGTTGGCCCTAGGGGGGTTTCGACAGAACTCATTTAGAATTTTGACCAAGTCATGAAATGAGTCAGGTCGTAGAAAGGAAGAAGGAAGCTACAAGATAAGTAGAGGAAGAAGGAAGAAGGAGTTGCAACAGAAGCAACTACAGAAGAAAGAGTAGACAGAAGAGGAGATCACGATAGAAAAGGATATCGTGGCACTGTTGCCCACCTATTTCGACTAGGTGGCAACTCCATGTACATGAAGATGTACATAATTGTACAATGTTGTATCTTGGAAAAATATGAGGATTTTTCACTTCTGCAGGGCAATTGCCCCTTTGTAAAACGAAATGTCCGCTCCCCTGCATGGGAAAATTAATGTAATTATATGTGCTAGTGTGGGTCATACGATATGGATGCCACACCATGGAACTGGTTGTTAGGGAAGTCCCCTCATCGAGTGTTTTTTCCCTTTCCAATTAATCTTGTTGAGTAAACAATTTTAATTGGTTTGGTTTTTCACTGAAAATCCTCCAAAGTGGTGACGGGGGTTCTAATAGTCAAGTCCATGGGGTGGCTAAGGGTTCAAAATGTTATTCGTGACCATGCTACACATTTGTATAGAGTCTTGCAGAGTTTCGTTATGTTGTTGTATTTTATTTATTTTTTCTAGTTAATTAATTTCACCCCTTGGTGGTTAATTAACTTAGTTTTGATGTAATAATGTAATTGCTCAAGCACTGGCATTTTGTAATAGGGGCTATGAATGCAAGGTAAAATGTTATGAAACCCCCTAAGCCACTGCTTCGAGTCCCATGTCATTCAGACAAGCGGTTGAAGAGATAGACCAATTTTGGTCAAGAGGGGTCTATCTCCCCTAGGGAATTTTTAATTTTTCCTAAGTCAAAAATTCATATTATTTGATTTTTTCGGAAAAAATCAAATCATGCCATGGTAATTTTGTTTGGGGGTTGCTAAGCCTAGGAAAATTTATTTCAAAATTTTTCCACCCCCCCATGGCCAAGATATAATTTTTTCAAGTTTATTTTTAATTTCTTCTAAGTCAAAATTGAAAAATTAAATCTAAGGTGAAATATGTATTTAGCCTAAGTCTAAAGGTTAAGTGTTTATCTTGGACCAAAGAGTTGAAGTCAAAGCCAAGTTTAAAGGCAAAAAAGGAGGGCGCTAGCCTTTGGAGATCAAAACATGGGTTAAAACCCTCACTAAAGGAGGCGCCAATGTGAAAAAACCACTCTAAGGGTGGCGTTAGGGTGGAAAATCCCCATTTTAGTGGGGCGCATGCATGTAAAAGGGCCCATAAGGGAGGCGCTATCAAAATAGAGGAGGCGCTACCAATATAGTGAGGCACTACCACATTAAGGAGGGCGCTACCACATTTGGAGGGCGCCACATATGGAGAAGAGCGCCACTTTTAGAGGAGGGCGTCAAACTTAGAGGGGCGCCTAGCTTGGAGGGCCCACAAAACTCATCTCAAAGGAGCACTTAGTCAAAACCCTAGATCTAAGGGTGTAAATTGCTTGAGGCATGGATCAAGCCATGGATTGAGAAGAATCAAAGTCAAATACCTAGATCTAGTGGTGGAGATCTAATCTTGGCCATTGATCTTCAAGGGGTTGGGGTTGCTCCTCAACTATATAATGAGGGCCTCACTCCCTCATTTCAGAACTTCTCTCATGCTATTGTTATGCTGCTGAAATCTTTCCCTACTCTCCTCTCATATTCTCTCAAGCATTTGGCCCAAGCCTCTTGCTATTTTTTGTATTGAATCTTGCCCTAGTTGGGCCATAATAGAAGAAAGCTTTGGAGGGATATTGTGCCGTCATTCTACATTTCATGTATCTTTTGGTAAGGTATCTTGTATGTATATTTATTTGATTTACATTTGTATTAGCTTAGATAGCTCTCCACAAAGTATTTTGTGGAGGGATTTGTAAGTAGAAGTATTTCTGCTTCCATTTGTGAGTTTTTAATAAGATTTATCAAAGTATTTTGGTAGATTTATTGGGCACTCACCTCTTTGCTTACATTTTGCAGCTCTCTCATAAGTGTATTTACAGGTTTTCCAAGCTATAAGAAGGGCTCCTCCAAGGGTTTTTGTTTTCAAATTTTCATTTCGGCCATTTTCCTTTTTCCTTCCTAAAACTGGGTTTTATTCACTGTATAGTGAATATAACCCTTGTTTTAGGGCTCGCATCCAATATATATTAGTATAAAGCTTTAAATCTGTTGTTTATATGTTATTTCAGCCCTCTAAACATCATATTTCAGTCATTTTTTTTCAATCAGATTTCTGCTGTAAATTAGTGATTTTTTGGGACTAATTTTTCTGATAATTTCTTTGAGTTTTCTGTGATTTCCCGGAAGTAAAGCTTGCTGGTTTGTGACAGGTTTTACACTGGTGAAGGGGAGGTGCTGCCCGAATAGGCCCAGAAATACCTCAACCTTCAACCGGTTCCAAAAGGGGTTCAAACCCTCACCTCTCTCTCTTCTTTTCTGATATTTGTAAACCCCAACAAGAACTTCTCTTAGGGTATTCTACAAAAGTTTATAAGGCACTTGTAATCTATATGTAAATAGATTAGGAAGTAGAGTAGGAAAGTAGAAACTAGTTGCTTAAATTTGTGTTTATGCAAGTTTATTTCTGTTCACCCACCTATCTCTGTTACAGATCACCATCTCTGTGACAGAGATTGTTGTGAGGTTAGGATAACTAGTTTTATTTTCTGTTTACCCACTATCTCTGTGACAGACCACCATCTCTGTCAGAGATTGCTGTGCGGTTAGGCATTGCTTTAGCTAGTTACAGTTTCCTTCAAGTTTCAGTAATTTTTATTTTTTTGTTAAAAGGGTGACCATACAACCCACCTATCCCGTGTATCCTTTACCCACTTGTCATCTCCCTTTAGGGACTTCAAGTTGGGTATGAAAAGCAGGAGAAGTGGGGGCTTAGCTTAGTTAAAACAACTTTCGTTTCTGCTACAACCTTCACATTTATTTTTCAGTCCAAGATCAAGTACCAGCACCTCCCATAAGGGATATCGCTTGGTTGATCTTGTAGATAGTTTAAAATTAACCTTGTATGCTAATCACCAAGACCTAAAATTAACCCGTAAAATTAACCAACAACAACTTCACTATTCCCTGTTCCTCTACTCGGTTATCACCCTTCGGGGTACTCACGAGATACGACAGGGGGTAGAGGAGTCTTAGTTTAATAGGTATCCATCTTACTATTTTTCCTGTCAATTAAAAACAGTGACCTCAGGAAGCTAGAAGGGGTAGTAGACCGTGGGGGGTCTCTAGGCGTTTTACGTCCTCCTTGTTGAGCACCGGGGCATTGGGGTTTGACCTGGGAGTTACGGGTGGACTTTGCTCCCACTTTGTTGAGCGCACCAGCATTCCTTCTTTGACTTGAGAAGTACTAGATTGGGGTAGTCACACCACCGGTTCTAAAACTAAACTTCAAGAAGAAAAATTTTAATAAAATTTATTAAAACGAACCAAGAGACATTGCAAAACATCCTACAAACACAGGTCATTGCTACTTATCTTTGCCTTGTTGTTCAAGGTTTTTACTGCAAGCACTTTCACATTTTATTTCATTGCAAGCTTTTCACTTTTTCAGCTACAAGTATTTCCTTTCAGTTTAGCAAAACTCTTGTGGTGGCATCTTTAATTCATTTGATTAAGTAATCACATTGTCTAGTAATCTGAGATCTTGTGTAACACAATTAATTCATTCCGTTTCAACAATATTTTTGGGTAATAGCTTGATAATTGTTCCATTTTTTCAATCTGTTTATAACATCTGATACAACAGTGGATTTTGTTTATACTGCTTAACTGCTCATTCATTATTGTTTATATTGTTCATAGTATTCATTTGTCCATATTGTAACCTGGTTTGATTGGGATAACACCTAAAATGTGGGTTAATTAACTTAGATCTAAATTTCATTTGTAAATTTGTAAAGTTGTAATTTATTCTTAGACTCCATTTGTTAATAGGCACTAGTCTTCATTTATCTCAAGGTTTGCTTGTCATTAAAAGGAAATCTTTGCATTTGCATGATGCTTGTCATTCCT